>JADRCD010168292.1:0-16317 GCA_019843815.1 Montemys delectorum | reverse complement strand
ATGGAAAAAGATCCTATATAATAATCATCCTATGTGAAGCTAAAGAATTATACTGTTTCTAGAGACTATTATGTATATTATATATGCATCTGTACTTTTTGTACTTACTATCTAGGCTGCTAAAACTGTTCTGTGAAATATATGCTACAGGTGCAAATACTACCTCCTTTCAGAGATAATTCATTCAAGGCCATTCATGTCCCAATTTTTTGAGTATTTTGAGAGCCACATTGACAAGCAACCCCTGAGGGAAACACAGGCTGCCTTTGCTTACTTTTTATTTCAAAAGAATAGTGGAGTTTGTTTGTTAGAAAGAGAGTTTTATGTAGCCAGCTGGCCTTGAACTCTCCCCAACACTGACATTACAGGTATATATCACCACACCTGGCTACATGTATGTTTTAAAACTTAGTGACACTGATAATGGTGTGATCAAAGTTTATAGTTTTTCAAGTATTTTATGAGAACACAAATAACCAATGTTGTAAATATCTTCAAAAGCTTAGTAATGAATTGTTTTCTCTTTTTCTAAAAATATATACTGTTTCAGGCTCTTACTTTGGTCTTTCTATTTAGCTAAAACACGTACTAGTAAGTGAACTAAAAAGTCTATAAATTGTATCAGGCACATTTTGTGGGACCTCTAAGTTTAATGAAAACTAAATCTTAAGTTTATGTATTTACATTTCCCCATCTTTATTTCATTTTAACCAAAAATTCAGCAAGTATCCCTCAATAATATTTGCGACTTCAGTTATCTTTAAATAATTCTGTAACACCTCTTCAAATTAGTATTTATTTTTCTTTACTTCCCTAATATAACTTTGTTCCAATTTTACGCTATAAAAGAATATGAGCAAAAAGCTCATTGCAAAACACCTTATTTTGAGTAAGTTATAGTATTAATGAAATCAAATCTTATATCCTATCCTTATAATTAATTACTCTGTGAAGTATAAACAGGAAAGACTTGTCTAATTTAACAGTACATTTTAGGAGAAGATGTAGCCAAGCTCTTATTTGAATGTTCTTTTTACAATATTTTACCTTACTAGCATAATGATTGTTATCTCTACATATATACTATTATAGTCTGCAATTAATTTTATAAACATAAAGTTAAAATGAAATATCATTGATTAAATTAAAAGACTATTAGAAATTGTTTTTTAAAAGAGCAATCTAAATCAATAATCTGTTTAAAGCACTTAAGCACTCACTGCTGCTCTTCTTGGTCCCCAGGGTTTGGCCATCTTCTAAAGAGTTTGACCCTACTGAGGAGCTGTCTTGACTGTCTTGATGGGGCAGCTGTAGAAATCCTTCACTGGAATCTGAGCGAGTGGGTGTTAGTGTTAGAGATTTCTGACGTTCCCGGTTAATATCTTTCTTGGACTTTATCAATTTTCTCATTTTTAGAGTGATCCAGTTGCCTCTCCTAACAGAATTAAAAGAATTCTTAGTCTAAAGTTCAACAATAATCCTCATAAAATTAGAAGCCTTAATGATACTACAAATAACATTTTCTTTAAAACAGATCCTTAAAATTCGATTAGTGGTACCTTCTAGGAGGAGATGGGTCATAAAATTTGTATTGATCCATAATTTTCTCTTCTAATTTCTCTTTCTGTCGTCTCAATTCATTTAATTTATCACTATAAAAATGGAAATTGTATTTTAGAATATGTATAATATTTTATCCAATGACTTTATGACCATTACCTTACTTCCCAGAACATAAACAAATGCAGAAACCATTACTGATAAATGAGACCTAATTAAGAAGTAACAATGATCTTCTTCCATATTTCTCCTTTAAATATACTTATACAAAAGGATATATAAGACTTAAGTTTCAGTTCTTCAATAGGAGTTATTTGAAATCTATATTATAATTTCATCATGTAAATTTTTTCAACATTTTTATTAAATAGATACTATATAAACACTGTATCCCTAACTTTTTAGTATCTCAAAAAATTTTATAATGAATTATGCTTTATTAAACATAAAAACTGTTGCATATTTATTTTGCTAACATTTATAGATACAGTAAATAATCTTGAAATTTCTACAAGCATATCTACAAGCAGACAGATTTCTTTCCCTTTAGGCTGAATTACTCAAGGTTAATGTGGTAGGTTGAATAGCAATGACCCATATAAACTCATGTATTTGAATGCTTAGCCCACAGGGAGTGGCTCTGTTAGAAGGTGTGGCCTTGCTGAAGTGGGTGTGGCCTTGTTAGAGGAAGTGTGTTACTGTGGGGGGCAGGCTTTGAGGTCCCACATGCTAAAGCTGTGTGTGCCCAGTGTGGTTCAAAGTCTCCTGCTGCTTGCACATTAAGATGTAGAGCTCTCAGCTTCTCCAGCACCATGTCTAAGCCACCATGCTTCCTGCCATGATGATAATGGACTAAACCTCTGAAATTGTAAGCCAGCTCTAATTAAATGTTTTCTTTTATAAGAGGGTCAATGGTGTCTCTTTACAGCAATAAAACCCTAATTAAGGCACTTAACTTACTTACAAAGATTTACTTCTGACATCCCTCCCTCAATGGACAAATATATTCTATTATCCACATTCTATATACATTTCATGTTCTTAGTAGTATTTATTGCATACAGAAACATCATAGATTACAGAACAAGGTCTTTTAAAATACTTTCAATGCCAAAAATACTATTTACACAACAATTAATTCATGATCACTTATAATGAGGAAGGCATGGAGTTTAGATAACAATGAATAGTTAAGTTTGCTTTGCTTATAATATAGTAGGAAAGAGAACATATACACAAAAATGACTATATATATCAAAACAATAATAATAACCAAATAAAGTACTATGGAAATATAGCAGGCACCGATAAAAGGGAAAATATTTCTATCTTAAACATTCAAAAAAAAATCTTCTTGAAGACAAAGGCTATATTAAGCTAGGTGTGACAATTCATGCCTATAATCATAGCACTCAGAAAGTAGAGCAAGAGGATTACCTAGACATTTGAAGCCAGGCTGATGCACATAACGAGTTCTAGGTCAGCTAAGGTTATACAATACACTTGGTCTTAAAAACAAACAATGGGGGATAGTGGGGAGAAGAAAAATAGGGCTGTATTACAGGGTTGATGAAATGGTTCAGAAGATAAAAGTAAAGGTCCTGTACTGGCTGGTTTTGTGTGTCAACTTGACACAGGCTAGAGTTATCACAGAGAAGTGAGCTTCAGTTGGGGAAATGCCTCCATGAGATCCAGCTGTGGGGCATTTTCTCAATTAGTGATCAAAGGGGTAGGGCCCCTTGTGGGTGGTGCAATCCCTGGGCTGGAAGTCTTGGGTTCTATAAGAGAGCAGACTGAGCAAGCCAGGAGAAGCAAGCCAGCAAGGAACATCCCTCCATGGCCTCTGCATCAGCTCCTGCTCCCTGACCTGCTTCAGTTCCAGTCCTGACTTCCTTGTGATAAACAGCAATGTGGAAGTGAGCTAAATAAACCCTTTCCTCCCCAACTTGCTTCATGGTCATGATGTTTGTGCAGGAATAGAAACCCTGACTAAGACAGGTCCTTTCTGCCTAGCTTTGAGTCTGTCAATCAAACTTGAGCTTGATTCCTGGAACCCACATGGCAGAAGGAGAAAGCAACTCACTCAAGTTGTCTTCTGACTTCCAAATACATGCTATAGTGAATGCATGCCCATACACTACTTACGAAACAACATTAAAAACTGTGAAAATTAAAAATTTAAAAGGCTATATATTATATAGGATGAAAGAGAAAGATGAGAGGTCTAAAGTCTGAATGTAGACAAAAGGGAGCAGTAAGGGAGCATTAGGTTTATATTTTCATCAGTAGGAAATAAGATGCTTTAAGTTCTATTATAATGTGATATGGGCCAAGCATGCATGACATTGTTAGCCAACATTATCTATCACTCAGGAGAGAGAGGTAGCAGATCTCTGTGAGTTTAAGGCTAGCTAGGCTTACACAGTGAGACCCTATTTCAAACCAAACCAAACAACAACAAAACACTAAAACCTAAAGCAGAACAGAATCAACCAAACAAACCCATAAAGTGATATCAAATCTTTGGCAAATGGAATAGGATATATCCTAAAGAGAACACTTATGAGGCCAGTAGAGTTGTTGGGTGAGGTAGAGTCTACAGAAGATACTCTTATCTTTTGACTACCACAAGAGTGCTGGGGTGTTATAAGGCAAAGGCTACCATGACTGGTTTATATAAGATCTCTCTCTTATTCACATTGGACGTAAACTTGTAAATTCAAGCAGTTTTTCCACCCCAGTCTGTCAAATGCTGAGACTATAGGTATATGCCTTGTTGATAATATGTTTTCTAGTCAGTATTTTGTTTATTAGCAGAACATTTACAATAAAAGAAACTTGAGCCGGGCGGTGGTAGTGCACACCTTTAATCCCAGCACTTGGGAGGCAGAGGCAGGCGGATTTCTGAGTTCGAGGCCAGCCTGGTCTACAGAGTGAGTTCCAGGACAGGCAGGGCGACACAGAGAAACCCTGTCTCAAGCAAACAAACAAACAAACAAACAAACAAAAACCAAAAAAAAAAAAAAGAGAAACTTGAAAATTCCTTTCAAAGCAGCATATCTTCCCTAAAGTTACTTTTTTGATGGCAGACCACTACAGGTCTCATGCTCACTCCTAAGAAAGGCCTGTTCCAGTCAGCTCTTCCCTGCTGTGGCCTGCCTCCCTCACAAATCAGCATGGCCCCAAGGGCCTCACATGGTGTTGTGTAGGTAGGTTTTGTGACTGGTAACAGAATCTTCCCTGAGATCTACTACTTATATGAGAAAGAAGTTGCTGTTTCACAATAGTTTGAAAAGAACAGAAATGATAAGGATGCTAAATTCCATCTGACTGTGTAGAGCTCCAAATTCCCTAACTGGTTTATTACTTTAAGATTAAGTAGGTCCTCCTTCCCAAGTGGAAATACAAGTTGTATACAGTCTACTGTAGCACCATAAATTTGTCTTGCACACTCAAGCAGTAAGATAATTTTAAATAAGAAAATACATACTGAAATAATGATGCAAAAACATCAAGAGAAATGAGCATGGATTTTTTTCTGCCACTAGGTACAGCAGTAACATCAATGTATAATACTTAAGAATACAAGATTATTTGGTACCTACATGTATTGTCTTTGTTCAACATGAAAGAGGTCCTTGCTCTCCATAGTTTGCTCCAGCAGGGTTCTGTTCTGTAGCATTAGGGTCTGGATCTGATCAAGTAGATGTCGGTTTTCTTCTTCTAAATTTCCTTTAAGTTGGCTGAGCAACTGTTTAGATACAAAGTTTACTTTTGAAGACAGATTTCCATTTTACACAAATCATCTGTAACACCTAAAACATTATTTATACTTATATGCAACATACAGTAGTATTTAAGGAAGACTCACTCATCAGAACACTAAATATTTATTTTAACGATAATGATACTGTGCTAAATTACTTCTTATAAATATGTATTTTTTTAAAGATTTATTTATTTATTTTATGTGTATGAGTACACTGTTGCTGTCTTCAGACAACCCAGAAGAGGGCATCAGATCTCATTACAGATGGTTGTGAGCCACCATGTGATTACTGGGAATTGAACTCAGGACCTCTGCAAGAACAGTCAGTGCTCTTAACCTCTGAGTCATCTGTCCAGCCCATAAACATCTGTCTTAATTCTTACAAATATTAGGTCAAATATATACAGTTCCAAAATCAGTGTTTTCGATCTTCAGATCTGTTGAAAAGCTACATTCAAATCTTCTATTTTAATGGCTAAGAAATAAATGCTTAACATGTTAAAGCTCAAATCTATACAATGAGGATAGCTCCTATCCTGTCAATATTGCTCCAAGGATTAAATAACTTTGGTAAAGAACACTGTAGTTAATACAGGTCATCCTTCTTCTAAGCGATGTTTTCACGTAAGCTTAAAAGTTTGTGAATAGTTTTGGTTGGCTTGATCAAGGAGAGTAAAATAATTTAATCAATGATAGGTGCTGTGGTGATTTGAATAAAATGGCCCCAATAGGCCCATAGCAAGTGCCATTATTAGGAAGTCTGGCCTTGTTGAAGGAAGTGTGTCATCAGAGGTAGGCCTTGTGGTCTCAGAAGTTCAGCCAATGTGTTGATGCCACCTTCTGCTGCTTGTATTCTCAGCTACCTCTCCAGCACCATGCTGTCTGCATGGTGGCATGATTCCCATCATGTCGATAATAGACTAAACCTCTGAATTGTAAGTCACCCCCAATTAAATGCTGTGGTCATAATGTCTCTTTACAGCAATAAAACTCTAACTAAGACAGGTACTAACAGTTACTTTAAGCCTTTTGTAGAAAGTCAGCAGAAACTGAAGATACACCAATTTGATTTGATGTGCCAAAGTTTACAAAACTCAAAGGCATTATTGTAAAATGTTACCGTTTCTTTTATATTATATAAGTGAGCCTCCACATTAGGATTTAACACATCTAGAATGAAGCCTAGAGATCTGTATTAAAAGCAACAATAACAAACAAGTAACACAAGTCTCTAATAATTACTATGTTCCCTACCTTCTACAGGGGAAAAGTAAATATTTAAAACGTTCTCAAAAGGTACCAGGAAGAATGGTACTTATGAATATACATAAACCCCTTGGGCTTCATTTTCCATGGTGTATCAGCATCTTCTCGGCCTAACCACACACTCTTGAGCCAAAAGGAACCATTACTGTCCATTACCATCGAGGTTCTACTGTTATTTATCCTTATGGTGACAAAAGATACATAGTCAGAAAAGAAAAAAAATTTAAGTATACACATAATTCAGTCAACTGTCACAGGTAATGTGTTTAGGTAACTAGTGCTCATGCCGAGAAACAGAGCATTAACTGTACTTTTGCCTTACCTCTAGTTCCCATCCTTCCCTACCAAGGTTACCTCTCCTATGCTATTACAATAGGTTAATGTCTCTATTCGCCTCAAATCTTATCATATGATTTCACACCTAATCAAGTGCTAATATTTGATTTAAATTGTGACAATCAGCCAGCAAGTTCTCTAATCTTTGCTGAGTAGCCTTCCAGATCATCAGTGACACGTTATCAAACTCACTTGAGCTGTCTCATTTCTTAGAATTCCTAGTTCAATTTCTCACCAGTCCTGAGAAACTGGTCATTCTGCCTAATCCAGTATTCCAACCTCAAGGGTTCACTTTTGATGATTGTCAGAGAAAGGGATTTTCTCTGCTTTTCCAAATCAAGTCAGTCTTCCAAGTAGAAATGCTACTTTTTTGCAGTGTATCCTGTGCTCTTTCAGAGCTACCAATAAACAGTCCCTTATAACCACTGCCCACTCTTGCCCAAAAGGAAAAAGAAGTTAAGCATTGGAACCTTTTCAAATGGTGCAGAAAATCAGGAAGAATGGCTATTTATTCTGAATTTATATAAGCAATCATCTTTACGCAGCAACTATCAACATTGCACATGTTTGCTAAATTAATATTATGTGGCAGATTTGTAAAAAAAAAAATGGGGGCTGGAGAGATGGCTCAACGGAGTCCAGGTTTACTTTCTAATACTCAGCTGGTGGCTTACAACTACCAGGTAATTTCATGTCTTCTGGCTTTTGCAGGCACCACACATATAAGGCAAAACTCCCATACACATAAAATAAAAGAAAAAAACTGTGCTTAATTCTCTTTTCTTTCTCCACCCTCTTGCTCCAGATCAGGTCAGCGTGAAGGAAGGAAGGAGAAAAGAATGACAAAGCAGAGAAACCACAAGGTAAGGAAGCCTCCTGTAGCCAACTAGTAAACAAGAGGAAGATTTCCCTTTAATAAAAGGAATCTTGATTTTCAATATGCAATTGTTTGAGTTCTAGAGTCTTTTTTTTTTAATACAGTTTTACCCAATTATTTTGCTTTTTCGTAAGGACTTGATTTAGTATCATGTTCCTTACTCTATCTTTCTAAATATATTTAGACTTTTACAAATCATAGCTAGAATGAATGCCATGAACCTTTTGAGCTCTGTTGGGTATTTAAATATATATGCTTACAAACTAATGTTCCATACTACTCATTTATAATTTCATGCTACAAATTCAAAAAACAGTTTTCAATAAACAAAACACATCTGGACATATAAGTTTAAATAACTAATGACAAAGGATAAAATAAATATAGTTTTTCTTAATTACTTGTGATTTTAAATTGTGTGTGGCCAATTCTTTCACATACACCAGTAAGTCTATACTCTAAGGTTGCCACTGTGATATGAATATTACATTTTAGGCATGTCTTGATCTAAAGGAAGAAACAGTGATTAAGTTTGTTGACACTCACCTCACACTGGTTATTTAGCTTGGTAGATGTGATATCTAGCTGCTGATACTGCTCCTTTAGCTTTGAAAATTCAGCTTCTAATCTTGTTTGTTCCAATTTAGAATTATTTAGGACACTTTTCAAATTTTTATGGTCCGTTTGTAAAATCTCAGTCTCTTTTAAAAGCTGACTGTATGTATGATTTAACCTACAATTAGAAATCATTAAGAAATATTTTAATAGTTCTCATGGTGTGAAAATTCTTTTAAGAACATTGAGACATATTTAGGGAATATAAAATTATTTGCCAGTCTCTGATCAATAATCAGTTTTTCTACAAAAATCATTTAATTAAAAGGAAAAAGAAAAAAACAATCAATTAAATTATGATTTCATAGTGTGGTGGTTTGTGCTTGGTCCAGGGAGTGGCACTATTAGAAGGTGTGGCCTTGTTGGAGTAGGTGTGTCACTGTGGGAGTGGGCTTTGAGACCCTCTTTCTAGTTGCCAGGAAGACAGTCTGCTCCTGGCTTCCTTTTGATGAAGATGTACAACTCTTAGTTCCTTCTCCAGCTGCCATGTTCCTGCCTTGATAATGGATTGAATCTCTGAACCTGTAAGCCAGTTCTAATTAAATGTCCTTTATAAGAGTTGCCTTGGTCATGGCGTTTCTTCACAGAAATGAAAACTGTAACTAAGACACATGGAAATTTCACATTCTAAATTAAATATAAACAAAGATCAGAATAAGTGAATCAATTAACCTGGTATTAAGTACTACACCAATGTGTTGGCTAAAACTTGAGAAACATGGGCATCAGCCAAATTATACATATGTAGCTTTTGCAGCTGTTGTAAATTATTATCACCTGGTAAAAATCAAACTATACCTACTTCTCTTTCTTCTCACAATTTACTTTCAAAACAAGACTTAACTGATCTTCAAGGACAGATATTAACACTTTTTTTTTAAAGCCAGAGAGAAAATAAATAGGACATCATAGGCCACCTGCATTTCCTGTAGCCTGCATTTCCAGTAGCCCCCCACGCTACTAACTTCAAAATATTGACTTTTATTAGTTTACGAGCTGTCATGCCACAGACTGTTGGCTGGATCTGGCCCATTAAACTGGATGTAATCTGCCAAGCTTATCTTATATTGTTAACATTAGGAGCCCACAAAAGGAACACAGTAAACAAAGCAAACTCTTGTCTAGGTGGTCTTTGTTACAATACCTAAGATAGTTCATTCAATTAATTCTTCAAAGAACTCAACTCAACTTATAAAAATTCTGAGCAATCTAATCTTTTTAAAAATCAAAAGCAGTGAAAAAATGGAACCCACCCTCACATATCTGGCAAATGTACTACCAATAGGTAAAATCCATGGACAAAAAAGCATTGCCACTCAGTAGCTACCAAGTATATACTAACACCATGACAATAAAGAGTCTACTGGTCACTACACAAGAAATGGGTATCAGAAACAGACAGCGTATGGAGTCTTCTCATTTATCTCCAATGTTAAAATGAGTTAGGGAGACGGCCGTCAGTAAAGTGAGCCAGTCAACCACCTGGCTTTGATCTGAGAGATCTTGCTTCAATAAGTTAGGTGGAAGAGTATTTTTTTTTATTTTTTGTTTTTCGTTTTTTTGTTTGTTTGTTTGCTTGTTTTCTGAGACAGGGTTTCTCTGTATAGCCCTGGCTGTCCTGGAACTCACTCTGTAGACCAGGCTGGCCTCACACTCAGAACCCTCCTTGCGTCTGCCTCCCAAGTGGAGGGATTAAAGGTGTGAGCCACCACTGCCCATCTTAGGTGGAAGAGCATTAAAGTATGATTTTCAATTATCAAACTTGAACCTCCAGATGCGCTCCCACATATGCCTCTCACTCATGCAAACATGCATACCACATGCACAAAACACTCTCCAGCGTGTGCACACTACACACCCCCCCACACACAGGAAAATGAAAAAAATGATGAAGTACAGGCTAAGACATTCGATGTCAACCTCTTACTTCCATGTTCACACATATTTGCACACAAACAAGTAAACACCTATATCCCCACATACACAGTCAAACAAAAAACCTCCTAAAAAAGTGTTAAAATAAGTTCTTCATTTTTTTTTAAAAGATGTATTATTATATGTAAGTACACTGTAGCTGTCTTCAGACACCCCAGAAGAGGACATCAGATCTCATTACGGATTGTTATGAGCCAACATGTGGTTGCTGGGATTTGAACTCAGGACTATTGGAAGAGCAGTCAGTGCTCTTAACTGCTGAGCCATCTCTCCAGCCCAAGTTCTCTATTTCTAAAAATACTGTCCTTTAAAACAAAAGTGCCAAATTAATGCAGTGAACAGAAGAGGCCAAGACAACATAGTCTAAAGAAACTTTGGTATTATCTGACTAAACAGGCAATTCAGAATGATCAGTTTTCAGATAAGATCATATATGTATGTGTGCATATATGTGTAAAAAGCTCTTGCTTTTTACTTTAGTAAGTTTTACTTACTAAAGCTTATTCTTGTCATAGGAGACAGACATTAATAAATAAATGCTGGGAAGGAACAGACTAGAGACAAAGAAAACTCATTCCAAGCCTGGGACATTATTTTGGCCAAAATGTACTGGATTTTTTTTTTTTTTTTCATTTTGGCTAAGTTGTTCTTCTGGAGGATCCATAGAAATGTATAGTTTGATGCCTGGGAAGCCCAACTGAAGTCAATGAACTATTCTAGCTATTTTTAAAATGCCAGCAATGGTCAGCTACAAGATGAGACCTTTGTAGTAAATATCTTCTCCAAAGTTTGGTATGTAATAAAATAACCCTTTCTTTCTATTCTATAACTTGTCACAATATGGTCTTCAAGTGCTTGTACTATCAATGCAGCATCCCCATTATAAACCATAGACTATTTTAGCAATGTACTGTGCTTACTGAATTCAACATCTTCAGAACAGAATATCTAGTTATGATAATTTTAGAAAACTAATTTCAAAACTGCAAAGTATTAAGATGAAGATGGCTTTAGTGATTTAGGGCCTTTTAGAAAAGGAAAGGGCAAGATAATTAAAAAGTTGAGTTGTGTACATGTGTACCTATACACACAAACATACATATACTGGGCTGGGAAGATGGCCCAGTCAATGAAATGTCTGTTCCTATTAAACACACGCGCGCGCGCGTGCGCGCGCGCGCATACACACACAAACACACACACACACACACACACACACACACACACACACACAGATAAGGCATGAAAAGTAAAATACATGAGTGTGCATCATACCTATCATTTTCACCACAAAGCTTCTTGTACTCTGCAGCTACCATTTCATGGTTTTTGCTTTCAAGCAGCATTTTTTCCTGTTCCATTTTGATCATTTTTTCCAAATCTTCCAATTGTCCTTTCTGTTTTAATAACTGATTGTAACTGGGAGAAAGAATGAGTTAGGTATTTGGTGTATAATAGTTCTAACAAAGAAAATATTTTAAAAAAGAAAGAAATGAGAAATTTCTTAACACCAAATGTAAATTTATATAAATTCCTTCCATAAATTCTCTTAGATGGGTCTAATATATAAAATTTGTTATTCTACCCAAAGAAAATTTGTTTTAAATTAACACAGTAAGATAAAAGTTACCGGTCTTCAAGGTCTTTATGTTCCACTTCAAGATTTTTGTGAGCAGACTTTAGGGTACCATGTTTAGAAATCAGAGATTCATACTCTGAAGCTTGCCGTTCATGAAGAAGTTCCAGCTTTTCATGATCTTTTACGAGAGCATCATAAAGAGATTTCAAGTCTTCTCGTTCTTTCATTATAGATTCATTTTCATTTTCTAAGGAAGACTGCTGGATTAGAAGCTGTGCATTCTGGTTCATAAGTGAAGTACTTTGTGAATTAAGGGTAGAATTTTCAACCTGTAAGAATGTGTCTATTATTAACAGGCTTAGGAAAAAGTTGCCAGAGATGGTGGCATATGTCTTTAATCCCAGCATTTAAAAAGAAGAGGCAGGCATATCTCTAGGAGTTCAAATTACTAAGTGAGCTCATGAGAGAGAGTGCAAAAGAGAGTTTGTGTCTGTGGTGGCACAAGTGTGGAAGCCAGAGGACAAGTGCCGGGTGTACTTCCATGCTTGTACTGTATAGACTGCAAAGACTGAATTCCAGTCACCAGGCTTAGCAGCAAGAATCCTTGACTGCTGACTGGCATCTTGCTAGACCTATTTTTTTTTTTTTTTTTAAAACAGTGTCTCTTCCTAGCCTAGAACTTACCATTAGGCAAGGCTGGCTAGTAAGTGAGCTGCAGGGATTCACTTGTTTGTGCTTCTCAGTGTTGGAATCACAGGCATTTGCCACCATGACTGGCTTCTTTTGTGATCTGACTGAACTCAGGTCCTTCTGCTTGGTATTGACTGAGCTATCTCCCCAATCCATGTGTTGCTCTTTTTAAAAAAAGTTATAATGTTAACTTGAATAATCCCAAAGAATTAAGGTTACCTGTTTAACTATTTTTAGACCTGAAAAACTATTTTTGAAAGATCTCTCTGGAGTTTACATTAATTAGCATTTACTTTGCCACTTGGAAAAAAAGAGAACTGTAAAAGGAGGAATCAGCCTCTTCTTTCCATCTGGACTGTTCTGTGTGAACTGGCACTGCTAAGCTGAAGACAAATGCTTTGGATTGCATCAAATGATTTCAGCAAAATCTAAAGGCAAAATTTCTATGTTGTATGCGTTACTTTCTTTTTTTTTCAAAATTTAATTTTAATTTTTTTCTTTTTATATCACACTCATTGCCTGCCTCCTGGTCACTCTTTTCCATTACACATCCCCCAAATCCCCCTTCCTCTTCTCTGAGCGGATTCTCCCCCCCCCCCCCCCCGGCATCCCTCCATCCTGGCACTTCAAGTCTCTGCAAGGCTAAGTGCTTCTTCTCCCACTGAGGCAAGACAAGGCAGCCCAGTAGAAGAACATATCCCATGTAAAGGCAACAGCTTTTGGGATAGCTCCACTCTAGTTGTTCAAGACTCAAATGAAGAGCAAGCATATGCATTTCAATAATTAAACTTCTAAGAATGTTTTAAGAATTGAATAAGAAATATTGTGTTACAATTATACTCTAAAACAAGGGGTTAACTTGTTGAAAGAATAGAGAGATTCAAAACTAAATATAAGATCATCTTCACTTCTACTGAAGTGAATTTAATAATTTATGTAGGCTTTGACATTTAAAAAATGCTCACATTATCTAATGTGGCATAGAAATAAACGAAAATACTTCAACCTACTATCTTCCATTATTAAATTCTGAGGAACTGAGGACTGTTTCCGTTTGTAGCCTCTCTTACTGTAACAGAATATAACTAAAGTGTTTGGTACAACCTGAAGTTTGGCGTTCTGTGTCTGAAGAGTGGTATTCTGCTCCTGCAATGACACTGTCTGTCTCTGCAGTGCAAGAATCTGAGCTTGCAAATTATTATTTTGTGTCTCAAGTTGCTTTAGTTGAGTTTTCAGTGCTTGCTTCTCTGCTTGCAGTGTAGCATTCTTAAAACAAGAAAAAGATACACTTATTAAAAATAAACATTAAGATTTTTCTTTAACAGATAATGGTATTTAATAAAATGATCTTAAACAATCTTAAAAAAAATTTCCCCTCAATCACAAGTTGCAAATATTTAATCCATTATAAAAGACTGCAATACTGCTATAACCTTAAAATACTATTGTGCCTGTGTTCTGTCTGCTTTATAATGTCCTGAAATAAAATACTCTCTTTGCTGAAGGTGCAGGTTAGTGGTTAAATGCTTTCCTAGGTTACATCAATTAAAAAGGTGTACCCTTTCAATGTATGCATAGGTGAATGGTGATTCTGGGCACAGGAGGAAAAATATGTACTTTCAAAACAACATTTGGAAGAGAAGCAAAACTACACAAGTAATCTTAGTCATCTATTAGAAAACGTAGCTCATAAGAGACCTAACAGATATTACAGCTTTTGTATTTGTCTTTTTGCTTTTGTTTTCATGGTATAAAACTAAGACTCTATTTCAACTATGAAGACTTGAAGTTTATCCAAAAATTTTATCCTTTTCAATTTTTCTAATATATGCAGCTATATTTTCATCTACACTAGTCACGGGCATTAAAATGTGAGCACGAATTTTAGACATTTAAGATTAATTACTTATAAATTAAACTTTATAAAATCTCAATTTGTACTAAAAAGCATAACTAAATAATAGAAATAAAATTTCAAAATATAAAATAACTCAAATTGGGCCAACCACTTTCTATGAAGTAATGACTAACTAGAAAAATGATACAAATAAATCACAATATTTTGTTGTATCTTTAATAGAAGACAAAGATACCTTTATTTTTATATTATATAAACAATACAACAATGTATAAAACAGAGATTGTGATTTGGCCCCATAAAAATCAAAGCTGGCGGGCAGTGGTGACACACACCTTTAATCCCACCACTTGGGGAGGCAGAGGCAGGCGGATTTCTGAGTTTGAAGCCAGCCTCGTCTACAGAATGAGTTCCAGGACAGCCAGGGCTACACAGAGAAACCCTGTTTCAAAAAACAAACAAACAAAAAAACCAACAAAAACCAAAACAAACAAATAAAAAACAACCCCCCCCCCAAAAAAAATCAAAGCTGAGAAAAAAAGCTAAAGCATCAGCCATTGGAGACACAAGAGGAGGAAGGGCTGTGAGTTTTAAGTCAGTCTGAGCTGCAAGTAGAGAACTTGTCTCAAACAACAACAAAAATAGCAACTAGTAAACACACAGAGGAACTAAGATCGATGATTATAATCTCCTCTTTTTAAAAATCATTTGTTGAAAGGATGAAAAACATGGAATACTGCTGTGTTGAAACACACACATACTGTTTTGATACAGGGTATCATATAGTACAGACTTGATCTTGAATTTACCGTGTAGCCAAGCCATTTCAGATACACTGTAATGGATAAAACTAAATGTCAAGTTGACAGGATCTAGGCTGTTTAAGAGATAAAACACTGGGCATGTCCATGAGGGAATTATAGATTGGGTTAACTGATGTGTGTAGTACCATGACATGGACTGGTTGGTGTACAGGCTGAATAAAGATTAGGTGTGCTGGATAACACTAGTTCTGTGCTTTCTGACTTGCAGAGGCAATAGGAGTAGTGCCTAAGGCTCCTTTGTCACTGCCTTAATAGACTGTATCCTTGAACTGTGAACCTATCTTTCTTTTCCTTATAAGTTGCTTCTGATAGGTGTCTTTGTAACTAATAGAGAATATTATTATGAGGAACTGAGACTGTTGTGATAATCTGGCCATGCTGAAAAGTGCTAGGATGACATAAGCAAGGGCCAATCTGGTTAGATTTTGAAAGAACAAAGGCACTGGAAAAAATAACTATGGAGAACTAAATGCCATTTGTTTTGTATTGTGGTACACAACCTGGTTATATTCCGCCCATGTAATGGGACACTGAACTTAAAAGTCATGGACTAATTGCTTTGGTGGAGGAAATCTCACAAGATAGCCATCACAGTGTCATGGTTACTGCTTACTGATTTTATTCTGTCTATGATTTGAAAGAAAAATAAGCAGAACAAAGATAGAAAAAAGGGGCTGACAACAAGGAGAGGATGTAAAGTTACAGATAAGACCAGATCTGAGATAGCAGCCATAATTATTAAGGAGATTGGCACTATTAAAAAGAAATCTTGTGCTCTTCACTGGGACATCAAAGGTGACCTGAGTACCAGACTCCACCCATCAGACTCCATTTTGGGAAAATTGGTAATGGAGCGAGCTTAAACTGTGAATAGCACTGAAGGGGTTCCCTGGTAAAAAAATAACCAAGAAAGGAAGTCTTTCTCCCAAGTTAGCCTGGAAAGTACACAAACACTAAGTATAATCTTATGGGTTACATCTTAAGCTGGCACAAGAACTTGATAGCATG
>JADRCD010168286.1:4945-15130 GCA_019843815.1 Montemys delectorum | reverse complement strand
CTGGTGATACAAACTTTGATTCTATTCACTTTGAGTTTTCTCACACTGTCCTCTTGATCCTGTGAACTTGACATCCAGACAGGTGGAACAGATACCAGAATAATTATACATACTTTTGTTGGTTGCAAAAGAATTTATTACCAGAAAACTAAAAGCATCTTGAAATGTTCTTCAAACCAACTTGAGGAGGGGGAATGGATGGTTATTCAACTGTTCTGTTCATGTTTATCACACTTAATAATTCAGTATGAGGAAAATATAGTTTATGACATGTGATGTTGAACTGACATGCATTTCTGGAAGATTACTGTCCTTCCTTTCACTGATATGCATCAATATTATATTATATAATATAATATAATATAAATCCAGGTTATACTTAAGTAGCAGGACTTTAATGGCTTTTATTGTTGCAGAGATTTATGCCTTTTATATTTCTGTTTTTACAACATTCCCATGTCATGATTATGTTCTAATAAATAAGGAGTTTGTCAGGAGACTCAGCTGTTGCTGTGCCAGAGGAGAGACAGAGCTTCTACACTGAGCTTTGCAGAGAGGCTCTGAGGGTAGATCTACCTGCCTACTCTTTGGGTTTTCTCTGTAAAGCATGTAACAACAATGGGGGCATAAAGAAGGACAGAGAGGGGAAAAGATGCCAAATCTAGTAGAAAAAGAGAAAATAAATTCGTGTAGAACTTTTAAATTCTTAGAGGGAGACTCAAGATCTCCTGATGGCTTCTCTCCCAGAGAAAACAGTCTGAAAAAATAAATGCTGTGTCTGTCACTAAACAAGTCAATGGAGAAGAAACTGGCCAATGATCAGGCATCCTCATAAGTCCCCTTGCCCTTGGTATGACAAGACAGGGTCCTGGAGGGTCACTGCCCTGAGATGGAAAGCACTCCAGACCAGAATCCCAGATGTTGTTCCTGGAATGAGGAAGCCCCCAGTGCCAGTTGGCTTCCAACTCAAATATGGAATCAATGGAAGGATCTTTGTGTTAATCTTGAAGATGCAATCACCAAGGTTCCAGCAACTGCCAGCTGGATTCCTCAGTCCTGAGTGAGGAGACGCTCCCTGATGGAGTATCTCCCATAGACCCTGGGAAATTCAATAACTAAGTAACTGTAGACTTGTTCAAATGAGCAAATGAATAAATGTTTACTATCTGCTCTCTGTCTCCTTTGTTCAGGGACATTTGTATGGTTATTTGTTTCTGGCTTCCTATAATGCAAATGAAAACTAATTCCTCGTCTGAGCCCAAGACAGGGCTCAGAAAAAAAAAAAAAAAAAAAAAAAAACCTGTTGGTCAGCAGACTCCTCTCCACTTCCAGAACTTCTTGATTTCTGTGATGACCAGCTCTTCTTAAAGGAGATGCTAGGAATTGACTACAATCTGACCAAAGCTACTTTCTTCAACTTTTCCTAGGTTTCTAAAGGGGTACCATTTTATTTTATTGTATTTTTTGAGACAGGGTTTCACTGTGTAGCCCAGGCTGTCCTAGAACTCACTCTGTAGATCAGGCTGGCCTTGAACTCATAGAGATCGACTTGCCTCTGCCTCTTGAGTTCTGGGATTAAAGGTGTGCACCATCTCATCCAGCCAACATGGATGCTTTTTAATCGTCTGGCTACAAAAAAATGTCAAGCCACATCAGACACCACCATAAGAAGCAGGCAACTTTTCCTGATGAAGAAGTTACGCTCATGACAAACTCAGGAGTAGTTGTTGCAGTTTTAGGACCTTGTGTTCCTAATCGATGCCTTCTTTTATCTGTTCTCAAGTATGACCTACTCATTTTCAAAAGACCCTTCAGCAGTCCAATTGCATGCATTAGTGTCATCGATCGTTCTCCAAGGCCTGCAAAAGGACAGGAGGGGAGAATAGAAACCTTAAGCTATTCTATGCCCAATTTTAGCCAGAGGTAGTCAGAGTAACTTGATGTCCAACTCCTAAATGAGTATGAGCTCCAATCCTTGAGGGGATTTGCTAGATACTGGGTTTTATATTAGCAGGATTGAAAGCCATTAGGGCTGGGCCCTCCTTCATACTTAATAACTTGTGAAAATCAAAGTCATTAAGTGTAGGACTTGGAGTACTGGTCACAATAATGGGATCTGAGTCGTAGGTATGACCCGGAAGGTCACTGATAGTCAGCCATTTAAATCTTATGAGATTATTATTTAGTTGGAGGCATGCTTATAAGGAAAAAAGACTCCCCAGTGAGACTTGATTCAAGTGGGCCTGTGAATCAGCGCCACAAAAAAAACACCCTCAGGAAAGTTATCTGTTTCAAATGCGGACCCACGTGCATAATGTCCTTTTGGACATTGTCTACCCTCACCCCTTGAGAGTGCTCCTCTTTACTCTGCAATGAACTATCTTCTATACTAATATACACATATATGCACAGTTACATACATATTACATGCGTGATGCATGGCATCAATAGAAATAACAACAGAAGAATTGGGCCCCAAGCCTTCTCTTTACAATGTACTTCTCATCTATTACATCTACCTTTCCAACTGTATATTGAACGGGCCTTCTCATTCATCCACTGGGCTCCTGGTATTTCCCTACAGGCTCTGTGTATGGTTTACACAGCCAATCAGCAGGAAAATGTCACTAGAAGTAACAGCATATTGGCATAGGCCATCCCCTGCACCCCCTGCCACCACCTCTCTCTCTGTCTCTCTGTCTCTCTGTCTCTCTCTCTCTCTCTCTGTGTGTGTGTGTGTGTGTGTATGTGTATGATGGTAGTTCGACATCTTCTTGAAAACACATCCATTTCCTTTCACAGTAGCCAGTGTATTATCAGTACCAGGGTGAATGCCTGTGGTCAGATCAGTTCATCCCAGTTCCTTAGCAGGGAAGCCAAGCACATCATTACTCCCTCCAGCAATGCTCTAAAGGAGCAGCCACAGCCCACAAGTGACCATCTCAATAGCATAAGTAAGCCACAACAAAACTAAGTTGTGTCTATTGGTATACTCTTACTAGACACACTTTGCTGGTGACTACCACATTGCACAATTCAGAAGCTTTCCTAAACATAGAAGGTTCTCTTGGGTGGTGATAGCTAATGGAAGTCCATTAGGACATGAAGTCACCCTTGCATTCACAGAGAGATTCCTAATTATAGTCAGATTAGGATCAAGCTTACTCCTGCCTTCTGACTGGTACATGGAAAGAAAGCTCATCCTAATGAGAGCAGAGCAGAAGCAGAAGGAACAGAAGTTCAAGACCAACCTGGGCTATATAATGTGATCACTTCTTAAAAACAAGAAAAAAAAAAAAAAGTTCACATTTCTTGGCATCCAATCAAGATCCCTAGAAATCTAGAGCTGAACCTACCTCTCTTACTCATTCACATTTACCAGGTTATAGAGGATGTCTCATCAACCCTGGACTTTCTTCCTATCTTGTTAGTCTTGCTCTAAATGTGCTTTGTTTTGTGTGTTTGTTTTATGATGTCTGTCCCTTCAAGCTCAGTTCAAATTCCTCACACGTTCTCCTTGACTAGCCTAGGAAAGGATAACTATACCCTCCTGAGCCCCATGCTCACTGCACCTGCAGTTTTTGAACTTTCATAACTTCTTTCTCTTCTCAGGATGAGGAATGGGCTCAGATCCTTTACATTCAGAATATGCGTTACATTTTTGGGAAATATCCAGAAAAGCATAAATCAGAAAAGAAGGAGGCATGACCATCTTGCATAACTCAGGGTTGAGCACCTGCCTCACAGGGCATAACTATATAGAGGAGGAGAGGGCTCACTGAGTTGAGCATTTGCCTCACAGGCCATGGCTACACATGGGGGTGGTCCACAAGATTGAGCATTTGCCTCAAAGGTCATGACTATACCTAGTGGCAGGACACTAATAGGGTTGACCACTTGTCTCATAGTCCTTGGCTACACAAAGCCCCAAGATAAGCTGCTTCCGTAGAAATTCTTTCTTCGCTTGCTTTCCTGTGGAGCTTCTTATACTTCTGTCCTGTCTCCTAGCTGATCTTTTTTCTTAATTTAATGATTGTGGGAAAATAAGACTTGATGAAATAATTCTGATTTAAATAAGACATTTTCAGAAAAGCATATATTAATTATGGTAAGAATAACATAACATACAGCATTTTGTGCTATTAAAAATCTTCCAGTAGTGCTAGAATAAACATGGCCGTGCTTCCTAGCAACAGCAAAGTCAAGTAGCTCTCCCGTGGCCCTCCCACTGCCCTCCCAATGCCCTCCCAATGCCCTCCCACAGTCCTCCAGCTACCCTCCTGTTGCCCTCCCGCTGCCCTCCCGCTGCCCTCCCGCTGCTTTCTCTGGGTATAAGGGCCATTTGCGAGGAACAGAGGTGAGGGCTTCTGCTTCAAGACAAAGTGCTGAAAGCGCAGAAGGATTAACCTTTGGGATCTCTGCTCTGTTTCCAGGAGAACAGGAATCAAGCCATCAGAGCCAGCAGCCAAACATGGAGGAGTGCTTTCTCCTCTGCCACCAAAGAGGAACTTGGCCTGGATGGTATCTTTCAACATGTAGGTCAATTTTTTTCTGAGACTAAGGACTAATGGGGCAAAACTTAGCAGCAGAAAAAGCAAAGAACAACAACAAAAACCAACCAAACAAACAAACAAAAACCCAAACCCTAGAAAACCATATTGTGGCCATAGCTGACCTTGTTGCCTTGTTATTTGTATGTTCTTAGAAGCTGATGAAACTGGCTTAGGCTGGTTGATATATGGGAAACTCAGAGAAGAGTTCAAGAGAAGTGAGAGGCAGCCCTGGTCAAGTTGGTCAGCTACCACAAGACTACTAAATGATTCACCTACACTTTAACCCTTCAAATGCTGCCCTCAATGTTGAACCTGAGTTTCAAAGAAGCATCTAAGTTTGGTAACAATGGTGAGATGGTCTATCCACATCACATTACGCATTAAAAATCTGATCCAGGCAACAGCGGTCCACATTCTCCTCAAAGCTACATGGACACTTAAACACACTTGGGCTTACCCATCCACTGAACAAGAGGGAAACTGCGCTGTAATATGTAAAGAGAGGCTACCAACTCAATAACATGCGCTATGGTGTGAGTTTTATTATTGGGTTAATGAGAGAACAGAAAAGCTTGCAGAACCAAAGCAGGAAGAAATTTCTATTTCTCTTTCCAAATCCTTCCTGGGTGAGCCAGCTACAGTTTGGCACCACTAACAAATTTGTCCACTGTGACACAAATACTGACCAGAATATTATGACTGCCGAGGTTGGCAGGACAGCATTCTAAGTCTGGGCTGCTCTATAGTGTGTGAACAAAGCCATAGAGCCCTGAGGACGGGAAGCTAGCTGGCTTTTCTTGTTACAGATACAAAACAGATCCGGGGCCCAGCCTTACCCCTTCCCTCCTCTACTGTACCCCAAGTTAGACCTTTGGCTGACTCCTAAGTGAAAGGAGGGAGCTCATGAAGACAGTGCTTATGGAAGGCAGAAAGCAAGACACATAGACTAAAGCAGATAGACTTCACCAAAAAGGAGAGAGAGAGAGAGAGAGAGAGAGAGAGAGAGAGAGAGAGAGAGAGAACAGAGACTAAATATCAAACTCTAAATTAAACAGTCTGCTATGGCAGAAAGCCAGTGCAATTGAGAAGTTGTGGACAAATTCCATGGGCTGTGGCATGGGCAGCCAGAAGGCCTTCCTGTTGCAAGATACGTGAGATGGACCTTGAGCATCTGTGGAATTTGCTTGGTTACAGAACAAGGGCAGGGAAATTCCAGGAAAGGGAGGGACTGTGGGATAGAGTTTCCAGATCTTCACATCCTGGATTAGACAATCACATGGTCAACTTCTCAACACACACAGATACACATACAAAAAAAGGGAGTCTCACTGACAAGTGTGTGTCCTAGGACAGCCTGGTACACCATCTGGCTCTGACACTTCTTTCTCCTAGGGATCCAGTCCTCTAGAAATCAGGTCGGCCTCCTGAAATGGCACAGAATAAACCCTGGTGTGCCAGGCTACAATGACCCTTGCATTGCTTCCAAGGTAACCACAAGTTTATGAGGTTATGAGGTTACCTTACTGCAGTCAGAGTCCTTCCTTCCATGAAATCTGCAACAGCCAAGTGAGAGTGCAACAGCCAAGTTAACAAAAGCCTGACCAAACCATCTTGACAGAGAGGTATTTACAGTGAATGCCTGCTGTAATTGCTTGACTCTTTCTTATACATGTTATACTATGCTGTTCATAGGGAACTTAAAAAAGAAAAAAAGAAAGAAAAGAAAACTACTTAAGACTACAGATACTGGGAAATCCTGGTCTATTTACTACCTAGCCCACATTGCTACAGAACTTTCAATCCTCTTGTCTCTGTCTATTGTTTGCTGGGAATACAGGGCATGCACTACTGCACTTCACACAAATTGATTTTTTAATCATTATAACATTGCCTGAGAGATAAATGGCATTGCTTGAATAGCAGAAGCTGACAAAGCATAAGAAACCCAGCACAGGCTGTTGTCCTCTGAGCTGCTTTGGCAGCTGATATTTTTGTGGACAAACATAGGTCTGTGTGATTTACAGAGACTTATTTTAAAGGTGACAATGCTTACTGTTGTTTTAACTTTTATAATTAAATGGTGCGATCATATGACATAATGAGTTTGTTTATTAGACTTTCATATATGAATATCATTGCACTTTGCTCCTATGCATACACATCCATTACCTGATCTCATTCTCCATCTCCATTATGCACATGGGAACACATGGTATGTGTCTGATTCCCCTCCCATTACCTTTTATTGTCATTTCTTCTCTTTGGATAGCTTCCTTGCCCTATATAGCACCTTCTATTTTTATACAAGGATATGAATATTAAAAGAAATCCTACATATGTTTATCCATCAGAATTGTAATTTTTTTTAAACAGTTATCATGCTTATTCTGGAACCTAAAAAGTGTCTCTTCCTCATAAAGTCATATGTCAGACCTCATGTGCCTATCAAGACACTGGTTCCCAAAGTTAACACTGGCACAAGTTTCATTTTCATTTTTATCTCATTTTTAGGCTATGATGTCAAAGATGCTCTGACTAACATTTTTGAGACAAGGAGTGCTTGAGATTTCAGATTTTTCCAGGCAATTCTGAAATTATATATAAAGACATTATTCTTGGCCACAAAAGCCAAATCTAAAACCCAAATTAATTCCATTTTACATATACCTTGCATACATAGCTACAGTTACATTCCCTAAGTGTACGTGTGGTTTAGTTGAAACCCATCCCATGCAGCAAGGTGCAGAATTTGTGGAACTTTCCACTTGAGGCATTATACTGGTACTCAGAAGGTTCAGAGTTGGGAGCATGCTCTCCGTGTAAAAACTGTCATGTAGTTAGGCATACCTCCTTGGCTATGGACGGCAAATGGTTGCTGCAAGTGGGGGCACCATCTTCTTGAATGGTGTAGCTACTGGGGACTAGTTGGGAAGAATAAAGGGTTCAGGAGGGAACTACCAGTGGGTAAAAGGGTTTGAATGTAATTATAATGTGATATATATATATATATATATACATATATATATATATATATATGAGTGTGTTTCTGTGTGTGTGTGTGTGTGTGTGTGTGTGCAACTGCCAAGCAAGTATTTAAAAAGAAAGAAATACCTCTGAGAAAACGAGCTAACTATGAGGTGTGCCTGGACCAGGAAGAAGCTGACAATGATTACAGGCATTTACTGTGCTGTCTCTCCTCTAGAGTTAAGTCACCATGTCTCTTTGAGCTGTTCTTGGCAGAGCCTGGCATATGTTGCTAAAGGAGGGGCTCACTCACCAGCCAGGCACAAAGAAACCTAGTCACTACCACCCTCTAGTGGCCAGAAATGCACTGGTAGCAGTAAATTTTTATTCCAACATTTGCTTCTAAATCAGAAGTCTCACTTTTTTTGGAGAGTGTATGATAAAGGACCGCATAAAAATGGCTGTCTGGCAGAAAAATCAATCACTTTTCTCTTAAATTCATGTACAATCCATCACTGTCACACTCACCATAGAACAATTGTAGGACCAGTCAACTAAAGCCCTGTAATCTAAGGGTTTGCCCCTGATGCCTGCCAAGAAGGCAGGAGCTTGGAATCTCACAGGCTCACTCCTCCAGAGGACAGAGCAAGTGCTGTATGAGTAGGAAAAGCCTAGACTCTATCTTTTAAACAAATTTCATTTTGCCAAGGCATTGCACTTTACGTGTTTTGGCTTGAAAACCAAACAACAAAAATCCTTAACTCCAACCTGCCTAACTTGAGAGCAACATCCTCTGTCATAGAAGGAAGGACATCCAGAGCAGGCACACTATTCCCGTATACACAGCACACCACTCTGGCCACTGTATGGAAATGATTCTCTACCTAGGTCTCTCAGTTCAGCCTTCTAATGTAATTCACTTCTGACCCTACCTATCATCATGGCTTTTAGGATGTGCCCAGATGGACAGCCAAAGGGAAGTGATCCACAGCCCCAAATGTGTGTGAGGAGGTGGGGAAGGAGCAGAAATCCTGCCCTGTCCAGCAGAACCACCCTCCAGGGAGGGCTGCACAACTTTCCTGCTCTCCCACTAGGCCACCTTCTCATACCCAGCAATCTGGAAGCACTCACACCCTGACTGCTTGAGATTTTACAGATACTTCATTACATAGGTGTGAATCTTTGCATGTTTGCCATCGATGCTCAACTCACATCTCCCTGGAGATCTTCTGACATGCATAGCAGAAAGAGAGACAGTGCCAGGAGACAGGTAAGAGTTCTAGGTTCAAAATGTTAAGAAAATACTTGCAGTTAGATTCCAGAAGGTGCTAGGCAAGGATTTGAGAGCAGGTGCCTTCTTGTTCTTGGAGATGAGGAGAGACCAGCAGCACCTGTAGTTCTTCCTATAGAGCTATCTCTTGGAAGAGCAGCACATGTGGATACAAGTTTCTAAATTGCATGTATGTGTATTTGTTGGAGTGGAGTCACATAAGCATATATCTAGAGAGGGGACCATGAGAAAGGGACAAGAGGCTTGGGTGATATTAATGTGGAAAGGAAATACTGAAGATTGAGGGATATGGGCAGGAAGATGGGGTAGGGGCAGGGTCAAGTATTCTGGAGATTCCATAGGAGCTCAGCCAGTAAGGGTTTTGCCTTACAAGCATAGGCCTGAGCTCATCCCTGAGTTCATCCCCAGGACTCACATAAAACTATCAACATGCTAGATAGTTCTTACAATCTCAGTACTGAGGAAGCAGGAGGATCACTGGGGTTTGCTTGCTGGCCAGTTAGTCTAAACTAATTAGTGGGCTCCATGCCAATAAGGGGTGAATGACATTCCTCAAAATGATAATAAGTAAGGTTGTTCTCTATTAACATGAACCTCAATCACCTGCACACGAATGAACAGGAACACACACACATACACATACATACACACACACACATACACATACATACACACACACACATACACACACATGCACACATACACACACATACTTATAAACATACACACACATGCACATACACATACACACATACAAACACATGTGTGCTTGTAAAATTTTAATGTCATAGGCAAACCTGTTACTTTATATGCTAATTAAACATAAAATAAATAACTCTTAAAAACAAAGATGCTATCTTTGTGAGAAGTTGGGTAAAAGACACACTAGTTTCTCTCTATTTTTTTCATACAACTAAATATGGGTCTGCAGTTGTCTCAAATAAAACAGGAGAAGAAAGAAAGAAAACTTGAGTGTGACCCAAAGAAACAAAGAGAAAATAAATGTCTATTGTTTTATGTTACATATTTAGAAACACAATCTGTTACCACAATAAAGAAGAAAGTAAAGACATTTATATGCCTAATGCTTGACAAACTCCATTCTGGCTTTGTAGCTAACACAAATACACAGGAAGTGCAGTAGGATGCAAGCTTTGTTGATGAAGTTGTAAGTCAGGATGGTGACCACCTTTGGAGTGAGTAACAGACAGGTAGGTAGATGGATGGATGGATGGATGGATGGATGGATGGATGGATGGATGGATGGGTGGGTGGGTGGATGGGTGGGTGGATGGGTGGGTAGGTGGATGGAGGGATGGATGGGTGGGCGGATAGATAGATAGATAGATAGATAGATAGATAGATAGATAGATAGAT
>JADRCD010168273.1:0-30972 GCA_019843815.1 Montemys delectorum | reverse complement strand
GTTTTCCAAGGCAGGGTTTCTCTGTGTAGCCCTGGCTGTCCTAGAACTCACTCTGTAGACCAGGCTGGCCTCGAACTCAGAAATCTGCCTGCCTCTGCCTCCCAAGTGCTAGGATTAAAGGCGTGCACCACCATCGCCCAGCTCAAAGCTCCCATTTTTGAGACAGGTCTTACTGTGTAGCCTGGCCTGGATCTTGCTGTGTATCCCAAGCTAGCCTAAAACTTTCGGTAATCCTCCTGCCTCTGTCTCCTGTTGGGTACTGGGATTATATTCATGCCGTTACACCTGTCATCTCCCTGATTACAGACTGACATTGGAAAATAAATATGATCACACTATTTTCTTTCTTTAAGTTTTTTAACTTTTTATGTTACATACATGGCTGTATTGCCTACATGTCTATCTGTGTACCACATGCTTGCTGCCCGTAGAGACCACAGATGGTATCAGATCTTCTGGAACTGGTGATACACGCAATTGTAAGTGACCAGGTAGGTGCTGGAACCAAACCCTGGTCCTCTGGAACAACTCTTAACTGCTCTTAACTGCTGAGCCATCTCTCTGGCTCCATTTCTTCTTCTCCTCCTCCTCCTCCTCCTCTTCCTCCTTCTCCTCTTCCTCCTCTTTCTCCTTCTCCTCACCCTCCTCCTTTTTTGGGCATGCACCACCACCTCCCAGTGGCCACCCCAGATTACTTTAACTGAAGCACATTGACTTGAATTTTGTGCCACAATCCTTAATATGCCTCAATGTGTATATCCATCAAACCCTCTCCACTCACCACCACACCCCTTTCATTTTCTGTTTCCAGACACACCGGCTCTCTTGTGTGTGTGCCATACCTTCAGCATTCTGACTTTCCCTTCCTGTATCTGTCTCTTGCTCACTCTGAGCTACTTCCACTCATTGCTCTTTGACCTATTTGCTACTTAATCACCAGAGTTTATTCACATGGTTTTTGTCCAGGTACATCTTCCCTCACATCTCCAGTCCAGTTATGGTCTCAGTCATGGAACTTTTTCAAACAACGTTCAAAATTTGTAACTATACAGCCAGATAGATGGCCCAGTGTGTAAAGTAATAGCTGTGTAAGATGTGACATACTGAGTTCAGCCTGATGACCTGAGTTCCATTCACAGGACCCACAATGGAAGGAAAACAACTGGCTTTCTAAAAGTTGCTCTCTAACCTCCACTATACCCAATGCTCACACACATTAATCTTTACATGCACACACACACACACACACACACACACACACACACTAATACATTTTTTAAAACCTAATTACATGTTGATTTGTGTATTTGAGTAATGTATGTTATTCCATATAAAGGCAGAGGTTTTGTCTCATTTTTTCAGATATGTGTGCTTAGCAACTTCTTATAGAAGTATTCAACAAAATGAAATAAATATAAATTATGTCAATCAATGTGTTGGGTTGTTTTTTTTTTTCTGGGTCACTTTATACAACTAGCCCATTTATTTCCAGTAGGTCTGTACCTGGTTTCTGTTGATGCAGCTAAAATGTCCTGGCTTTTCCTTTTGAAGCTAAAAAAAAAAAAAAAAAAAAAAAAAGTTTTGGTTTCCATCTCTCATGGTCACAAAGATTTCATTTCAACAAGAGGTTATTTTTAACCAAAGAAACACTACTCTTCCGTAAAACTTTCAAACCAAAATATTATCAGTTTCAGTGTAAATACACTCCTTGAATGTGTAAGAAAAAAAATTTAGAATCTTGACTTCTAATTAGCTCTAACTCTTCAGAAAACAAAAAATAAAATCTTGCTGAAGTCAAAATAATGCAGACACTGAATAATGTTGCAAATATTTTCTTTGCCTTAATATAGACTTCACTGGTACACTGAATTTCCATCTGTTTAACATTTGAAAATAAGAGACAGCTGCATCTTTAACGTCTATAGGCAAGAAGCCAATATATAACAGGGATTCAAATTGATACTATACGTTTTTGTTTGAGAGATATATTTAGCTTACATTACTATAAGGTTGCATAGGTTTGTACTAATTTTTTTTTTTTATTTTTGTACTTTAACATGTTCCCTATCCCTCCTTGAAGAACATGTGAATGTCACCTATTTCACTTTATCATCCTGAAAGTCACTTCTTATTCAGCAGGCTTCCTTACGTGGGGCTGCCAGGCCACAGCTGGGTGAGGGAGCTGTACATTAGCTCCCAGCAGTTTGCCTCTGCAGGAGAAACAGAAACAGTTAGGAAGGCGGCAGGTACCATTTAGAACAACCACCTAACTCAGGAGTGAGGGTGGAGTCTCTTTCCTTTAATTGACTGTTAAGTGTCAGGCTTAAACCACTCTTTGTTTTCTGTAGGGCCTTCAGGAGAAACCAGAAATCAGTGAAACTGTTGAGTCATTGAATTTAGCCTTTTTTAGGTGAATTAAAATAAACTTAGCTTACTATGATACTTAATTCTCCGCCCAGGGGGGGAAAAATTTACCTTCTGACATTTTTTGTTCTTTGTTTTTGTTTTTTGTTGTTGTTGTTTTGTTTTGAACATGTAATGTCTAAAAACACATGACTTCCAACTGAGTCTATGATGTTGAGTCTTTCCTCTAAAAATGTATGAGAGTGTCCCCTGTTTTAAAAAAAAAAAAAAACCCTTGCTTTGTTCCAAGAGGAGCTACTTTGGGGAATATCCTCAGTGTGTGCCTCGCTCGCTGCAAGAACACTTTCTTCACTTTTTAATTTCCTGGCTGTGCTTCTAACTTCGTAATCACCGAGAAGCAAATCCATTGTATCGTTATAAAATGAGTGGACAAACCAAGAGAGCAGGGCCTCACTTAAAGGCTGTAGGAGAATAAAACTCCCTTCTCTGAAATGAACACTCCCGGCCGCCTAGGAGGAACAGAAACCAGCAGTGCTGCCAGGAAGAGTTTTAGACTGAGGCACCTGGAGAGGACACTCTCCAGCCCGTTGGAGCTGCCTGCAGGCCGCTGCTCAGTGTAGTCCAGGTTCCCAGCTTCTGAGGGTTGTCACTCATGCTGGGGTGGGCTTGGGGGACGCAGCTGTCTGTGAGTAATTTCTCCCCTTATAAGTAACCCCTCCCCTACATTCCTCTAAGTAACCCCAATAAAAACACATTGGTTCACCAAATTGGACTTTGCTCTTTCTCGGGTTCTCTATGTGGGGTAAAGAGACGTGTGTGCTGTGTCTTCCCAGGCAAAGATTTGTCACAACAATGTCACTCGGAGAAACAAGTGTGGGTGCTATTATAGACTTAGACATGAAGCCTTTCAGACCAGGGAAACGGCTCAGTGTAAAGTTGCTTGCGGCCAAGTTTGAGGACCAGAGTTTGATCCCTGGGATTCACAAAGTAGAAACAGAAAGTCAGATCCAAAGGTTACCCTCTTGTCTTCACACACACACACACACACACACACACACACACACACACGCTAATTGATGCAGTAAAATAAAGAAAAATGAAGTTAAGGACATTCTTGGTGTCAATAGCAAGCAACTCCAACTTCTCCCCTAATTGCTAGACTTCATTATCTAATTGACTACGAGCATCTCTGTAAGTGTTATCCAGTATGTCTTAATAAAAATAATAGCCAAATGTACACTGTTCCTTCTCCTGGTTTCCCAAAGCTCATTCCTCCCAGTGAAATGACAGCCCTATTCTTCTAGATGCTAAAGTTACAAATGGAATCATTCCTGGGTCTTCAGTTTCTTTCATATTCCTAATGCAATAGCTAGTGCTCTCAGTATCACTCCGCATGTGTCTGGAATCTAACCAGCAATAGCCACCATACTAGTTCAGACCACCATAATCTCTCCTTTACTAACTAATCTCATTTCCATTTTTTTGCAGCCCACAAAAGCTCTTCTCCACACAGAAGTCAGAGTGTTCTTTTTTTTTTTTTTTTTTTTTTTTTACAATTTTTTAAAATTTTATTTTATTTTGTTTGTTTGTTTGTTTGTTTGAAAGACAGGGTTCCTCTGTGTAGCCTTGGCTGTCCTGGAACTCACTCTGTAGACCAGGCTGGCCCTCGAACTCAGAAATCCGCCTGCCTCTGCCTCCCAAGTGCTGGGATTAAAGGCTCGAGCCAACGCCCCCGGCTCAGAGTGTTCTTTTTTAAATATAAATTACATTGACTTTTGTTTTAAAGATCTAAGCAGTATCCCTGTTTATTCTATTCCAATCAAACTGGCCCCCAGATTCCTGCTGATATACCAAGCCTGGCCCGTCTCGGAGCCTACACGTGCTGCGCCATTTCCCTGGGAAGTTTTTTTCCCTAGTGCTCCTGTTGCTCGCCCCCTATTTTCTTCAGGCTTCTGCTTGTGTGTTTTCTTCTTAGGAAGGTCACTGCTGCCCCGCCGCATGACCTTCCCCCCCACCCCCAACATTTGACTTCCTTTCCTCCAGCACTCTAAACACTTATGTAGGAATGTAGGATGAGTCTACATTTTTACCGAGGTCAGTCCTAATTTAACGTAAACCGCCGTTCAGTTGCGGCTGTGAATAATTGCTATTCACATGCTTGTGTTTGCTGACGTGGTCGTTCTGTCCTTAGTACAGCTTGTTTTTACAGCTTCCAGCATCTCTAATACAGCCCGCTTCCCCCAATTAGAGTGTCGCTATCAATCTGCAATTTGTTTTCTTCTGTACCGTCTAACACTTCAACACACCTAGAACGCGGCATACAAAATAAATAAATAAGCCTGGATTGCAGATGCTCAAAAAAAAAAAATATGTGTTGAATAAATAAATGGCATGACTGACTACCTGATCTATAGCACGTGTTCTGCTAGGAACCAGGGAGGGCAAGACAAATATGGTACCCGTCAGTACACAGGCCTCATCTGAGAAGGTCTGCTTTGGCTGGCCTTGGGAAAAGACTAAGAACACATGTACACTATATACTTCATATGCGAAATGGTTCAAATAATTCTCAACTATCAGTCAGGTTGAAATCCTATGAGCTAGGCACTATTTGCCTGGTGGGGGAATCAGAGAAAAAGTAAATGGTAGGCATCAGAGTAATTTTCTCCCCTCTACCAAAGTCACAATTCTGAATGTGGACATCAATAAAAACTTAAGCTACATACATGAGCCTGAGTAACACAGCTGGACAGGATCCAATAAACTTAATCCCTACTTTTTTTTTTTATTGAAAAATATAAAAATCTTGAGGAAGGTGTGGTGGCCCAGGCCTATAATCCAGCACTTCAGTGACAGCACAGTGAGCTTGAGGCTAAAGCCTGTCTCAAAAAAGAAAAAAAAAGTCTCTACAAAGAATGTTGGGTTTTGGTTGCTAGGTCTTCTGACAAGATAAGAAATGAAGGGTAAGTCTTAACCTAAATGAAAATGAGCCACTCAAGCCAACTAATTTTTTCATTTTATAATCAAACCCATGCACACAACCGTAATTATACTCTTAGGATAAATTCCCACAGGTAAAAGGCTGTTAATTCTAATTATTTCTGTATATGCTTGTTCAGATCTTTAAGTTTACTTGAGGATCTCACTTTTTAGAAAGGATCGGGGTTCTCATGGCTGGACGGATGGCTCAGCGGCAGAACCCGGGCTGCTCTATCAGAGGACCTGGTTTGGTTCCACCATCCATCCATAAAGTGGTTCACAATCAACTGTAACTCAAGTCCAGGGGTTCCAACTCGCTTTTCTGGCCTCTACAGGCTCCTGCAGGTTAAACTCACACACAGAGACACAAGCTTTTTAAAAGTAGGCTTCTGGGAGCTGCAGAGACGGCTCAGCGGTTAAGAGCACTGACTGCTCTTCCAAAGGTTCTAAGTTCAAGTCCCAGCAACCACATGGTGGCTCACAGCCATCCATAATGAGATCTGACGCCCTCTTCTGGGGTGTCTGAAGTCAGCTACAGTGTACTTACATATAATAAATAAAAAAAAAAGTAGGCTTCCTGTTTTATGTTCCTATTCAATTTTAGATGTACTCCAAGTAGAAACAACTAAATTTCCAAATATTTTAAGGAATAATACTATACATAGTCCAAGAAGTTTAAGGCTGATAATTCTCTCTTCTGACAATAGAATTAATTTGCCTTCCATGTATTTTTAGCACTGTTCCAGTTTATATCTATTATATTACTTGACACAGTTTACGAAGTTGTTTTCTTATTTTTTAACCCACCTCCTCCCCACTCTCAAGTGTTCCAAATGACGGAGCGCTCTTAGAACAGTAGAACGTAGGGAGCAACAATGTCAGCTCCTTCAGTGTTCTGAGACTCTGACGCGGAGATCAGGAATAGGACTGGAGATTTTGTGGGAGGCTTTCCTAATGATGGGTGGTAGGTTCACAAGCTTCACTATGACAAACTGAAAGAAAAGGGTAGCGGCTATCTTCATGTGTGTCAGTCACATAACCACTGCATAGCAATGCGTACTTGAAAAGCTATACTAAACTATCCAGGGACTTCTCTGAGGGAATCATCTCATAGAGACCCCAGACCAACTACATTAGAAAGCATTGTCGGTATATGCAGCAAGAAATACTAAACAGGCCCACAACTGGAGTGAATGAAGGACTCACCAGACTTTCTGAATCCTACAAAAACAAAAAGGTCAGCAGATAATCAGGGAATTTACAGATGCACACCTCACATAACCAGAAGAGCAAGCGAACTTGCCAAGACATCTTAACATGTATTATATTTAGATTTTGAGTTTAATTTTCCCCTAGGTCCTTATCTTTACCCTTAGTCTCCCAGACTTAGGAATTTGTTGCCGGGCGGTGGTGGTGCACATCTATAATCCCAGCACTTGGGAGGCAGAGGCAGGTGGATTTCTGAATTCAAGGCCAGCCTGGTCTACAGAGTGAGTTCCAGGACAGCCAGGGCTACACAGAGAAACCTTGTCTCGAAAAACCAAAAAAAAAAAAAAGAATTTGTTGCTTCACTTGTGGCAGAGGCAAAAAAGTGAGTTTCAAGAGAGAGTAATTATACCTAAGAAATGTCTTTTAAAATGTGGCATTGGTCTTCTATCATCTTTAGAAAGTATGACTTTAAAATGTCCAGTTCCAAACAGATTTAGGAAAAACCTTAAGCTAACTAAGCCATTAATTCTTCACAAAGCCATAGAAAGCATGATAGTTTGAACTTAGCACTCATAGATAAGGGGCTCCAGGTCCACTATCTGGACAAGTTTCTGTGCTCTCTGTGTGATCTCTGCTTAGCGATACTAAAGGACAAAGCTTGTATTCAAATCTCAAGTCTTTCACTGAGCTCTCTTAGTCATGCTGGTCATCGTTTCCTCCTTGGTGTGGTAACCAAAAGTAATTATCTTTCCTGGAGAAGGATGTTGGGAAATTAACTATTACAAATAATTGCAATAGCAGAAAGCAACAGAATACCAATATTTAGACATTGACAGCATTTACTGTTAATGAAAAGGAAAACTAGTTTCTTTGAGTCACTTGAAATTTCACAAAAGAAATTTTGGTTCTCACGTTAAAGTGTATTCATTAGCATTAGGAGTACCCTAATAATATCCTGAGGTTAATCCAGAACACAATATTCATAAAAACTGGCAATAAAAAGAATGCTTGGAAGTTAAAATATTTCCATCCTCTATACATGTTTCAAAAAAAATGGCTTATAAATACACATGGTCACACATAAAAGTCTACACATACATACAACATATAGCCACATGGTATGTCTTCCAGTTTTGGAAATCATTCACTAAGATGCCCTACATTCTCCTTCTATATTTACTCATATTTAACCAACTGACTTGAATTGATTTTTTTTTTTTTTTTTTTTTTTTTTAACGAATTGAGGGCAGTGAGATGGCGGTCACATTGAAAGTCTGGAGACATTAGTCTGATCCCCAGAATCTATGAAAGGTGGAAGGAGAGAACTGACTCCATACATGTGCCATGTCTGGATCCGCATACCTCCCCACACAAACACATTATGTTATGTCCACACACAGTAATAATAAATATTAATTTTTTAAAAAGCGAATCGACATGTTCAGTGCCAAGAAAGAGTTAACTAAAACATGTTATATAGTTAGTTAGCTACTTACTTAAAAGTAATTTCCCCTCTGTGTATTTTTAGGACCATTCCTGTGTGTGTATATATTTTGTTACTCACCACAGTATATGTATTTGTTTTCTCACTTAGCCACACCCTTGCTAACTTGTGCTAACTTGGAAAGCTATTTATAGTAGAACATTAGGTAAAATAATATAAATATGCACTAGTGTCATAATGGTAAAAAAGTACTTGGAAAAGAGGCAGAGACCATCAAAACGTTAAAATGAGACTTTGGGAGATTCAAGTTTGGATACTGCTTCTCCTTTCTACCCCCTATTTCCTTTAATAAATATTTCTTATGCTAATAATAATTTGAGATATCAGGATTTAGCAGAAAGTGGTATAGAAAGTGGTTAATACATTATTTTGTGATAGCTCTTTGTGTATTTCTGACACACTAAGTCAAGTTAGTAACTACCTTGTAAATCAGATTAGAAAGAACACTCGGTGGAAGGTAACCCATGAGAGTTGATATAATAGTCAAAACTATGTTCAGCTACACACTCCAGGTAGAAGTGGAGACAAATTCAAGTTTATTGGGGGGTGGGGGAGTACAGGGCGGGTACAGAAGCAGCCATTTTAGGACTGTTGGAGCTGCTTCAGAAATCATGAATGATATTCAGAATATCAGAATATCATCATCAGCGCCTTCTTTCTTTCCAAGCATCCTCAGCCTATGGCTTCCGGCTTCATGTTTTCCACATTATGCTCTCTTGTTTTTGTCATGAGACACTATTTCCATCTATGTGTCAAAAGAGAAGGGAGGTGAGGGAGGGAACAGGAGGTAAGGAGAGGCTCAGTATTAGAAAAAGAAATGCTTTTCTAGCAACTGAGTAGTTTCCAGGACTGTCTCCTTATGGGAACCATAGTTACATGAGATCTAGGGAGTTAAATTTTTCAGCCAGGCACCCTTCTCCCTTCTTCCTCAAGACAAGAAAAAGAAGGACAAAGAGGAGGAGGAGGAGGAGGAGGAAGAAGAGGAAGGAGAAGAAAAAGGAGGAGGAAGAAAAGGAGAATCATCCAAATATTTCTAATAAAGGAGAAAAGTACAATAGGAACTTTATGTTCCAATTCACCCCTCTTCTCATTCAAGGAATACAATTTTACCCTTTCTAGAATAGCCCAGAATGCCCGTCAGTTACAGGGAGCTCAGAGTGTAGGCTCTAAGAACCCTCATGATATTACTTGGTACTTCTGATCAAGTGTGTGAATCCATGCTCACATCAGCAGCATGTATACTAAGGAAAGATTGGCACGGACCCTGTGCAAGAATGACATAAAAATTCATGAAACACTCTATAATTTTAAACTTTCGTATTCCAAATTTAAAAGTCCTTAATTTTATATGTATGATATCTCCTACATGTCTGTACGTGTACCATGTTTGTGCCTAATATGGAGGTCAGAAGAGGGCATCAGATCCCCTGGAAATCACTGTGAGCTGCCACGTGGCTGCTGAGAACTCCACATAGGTCCTTTGACACAGCGTCATGTGTTTTTTTTTTTTTTTTTTGTGACAGGGTTTCTCTGTGTAGCCCTGGCTGTTCTGGAACTCACTCTGTAGACCAGGCTGGCCTCAAACTCAGAAATCCACCTATCTCTGCCTCCCAAATGTTGGAATTAAAGGAGTGCCACCTGCACATCAAGTGCTCTTAAGTACTGACTTGAGCCATCTCTCCAACCCTCCCACCTCCAACTTTTTTATTTTTTAAAGAGTATGAGTTTCAGGGTTCTAGAAACCAATATTTAAACTAGCTCTGGAATTATATCTAATTATCAACTCTCAACTGAATTATGCTAAGTTACCCTTAAGTGATCTATAGCCTTTTATATAAAATACCTTCCCACTTAGATGCTCAACTTGGTCATGTGACTTGCTTGGGTCAGTGACATATTAGTAATCATACTGCTTGCATATTGAGGCTTGTTCTCTTGGAATGCCCGGGTCTTGCAACCCAGATTATTACTTTATGGGGAAGCCTAAGTCAGCCGGGTGGAGAAGCCACACACAAGAACACAGAACAACAAGACTGGTTTTTCTCCAGGATTCTTAGCTTCCGTCTTCGCATTTTCCACATCACTGTCAGCTTATTTTTGCCTGAGACACTAGCTTCAACCTTGTGTTCTGAGAGATTTCGGTTAGACTAGCCAGACCCAGCCATCAGGCTGTACAGTTGAGCTACTGGTACTTTGTTCTGATGGAATTCCTGAGCCAAGAGTCTGGGATCATGAACAAATCAGTTATGGTTTTAAATAATTATGTTTGGGGGTGATTTGTACACAGCAGTAACTGAAACATTATTAAAAGTATAAAGAATGTATAAAAAAATTGTTGGAAGAGAATGGAATTTTAAAAGTAGCACGAAAGCAAAGCGGACAAACAAAATAGATGAGACAAAAAAAATTAGTAAAATGATAGATTTAAACCCAAATATCGTTATGTCTAACCTGAGACATGAGGGCTGCATGTATGTGTCCCAGGATTAACTTTGGATGCAATCCAACATAAAATCATAAACTTACTTTAAACATTGTTTTTGCAAAATGTTTTTGGTAATCATTAAGTTAGTAGATAAAGTTGGTACAGTTTTAAAAAGTTGGAAATACTACAATCTTCTAATTTTTTAAAAATAGAGTCTAATTTTGCTTATGTACTAGTCTTTGAATTGCGCCCCAACCTTCCCACTTTAGTTTGAGGGCCTTGACTTGATACAATTTGAAACAACACTGCTAGGTGATCATTAATCCGGTTAGCAGAGCCTTAAAAGTTGGGAACCACAACCTCTTAGCGTGTTTTTCCAGGATTCCATTTTTTTTTTTTTTTTGGAATTTTGTACGACCTTTTAATTGTTCTTAAATTCGGATTATACTAATTTTATATGTTTATTTCCTACTTGGGAAAAAAAAGCTATTGAATACATGAAGTTACAATTCAGATGACAGTTTCATGTATATTTTTGAGGTTAACTCTCGGTTCCCTAAGTCTCTATGAGGGCAGGCGTAGGTTCTGGGTGATGGTTGTAGTTCTAAACCTAGTACACGCTCCGCGCGTAAGAGGCGCTCTGACTTGTTAAATGAATTAGTCACTACGGTGTCCGTGGGCTGTAAAACACGCGCCTACGCATCTCTATTGTCAAAACCCTACCACTGGCTTCCCCTAGCGGAGGCTGAGTCGGTGTCCGAGAAAAGGCGGCGGGGAGGGCTCGGCCTTCCCGCCCGTACGGGCGCGGGGGCCGGGCGACCCCGTCCGGAGGCAGCGGCGGAGGCGGCCGCTCGCTTCCCCTCGGGATCTGGGAGGCGGTCTTGAAAAGGAGGCCGATAAACAAAGGCCACCGCACCGAAACCGGCCGTTCCGTCTCACGTCCTCTCTCAACATCGTGTGCCTCGGAGTGCCCGCGAACGCGGAACACGGTGACCCTGCATCCGTCGGCAGGTAGGTGGAGCCCGCCCCGCGCGGCGCGCGCCTCCCGTCCTCGCAGGCGCCCGGGCCCCCCACTCCCCTCCCCGGGCGACCTCGCGAACCGCGAGACCCTCCCTCCGCAGCTCCCCGGAGCGCCGAGCCGCCGCCGCGCGAGCCCCTCCGCCCAGGCGCACGCGCACGCGCACGCGCACGCGCACGGGAGGCGGGTCCGCTCTTCCCGGCACCCAGCGATCGCCCGGCCCCCTCACCCCACCCCACCCCCTCTCAGCCCCGAAGCTCCGCCCCCAAGACGGAGCCGGCCGGAGGAGGAGACCGGAAGCCACTTAAAGCAGAGCTGGAGCTGACAGGCGGGCGGACGAGGCGAGCGCGGATCCCCGAGAGCGGTCGCGGCTCTCTCTGGCGCCCCGGCTCCGCGGCTATGGTCCGCGCGCCGCTCGCCGCGTCGGCCGCCCGCGACCCCTAGACGCCGGGCGCTCGCTCTCGGGCTCGGACGGCTGGCGCAGAGCCGGCCCTCCACGCCGCGCCCGTGCTGCCGTTCTAAAGGGCAGCTCGCCGGAGGTAAAAAAAAAAAAAAAAAAAAAAAAAAAAGGAAAGAAAAAAAAAAGGGGCTCGGGATGGACAGCGAGCGGTGGAGGGACCCCAGTGGGAGGGCGGGCGCGCCGCCCGGAGTCCCCGCCAGGACAGCGGCGGATTCCCCAGACTGCCCGGGAGAGCTGAAGGCGCTCGCGTCTCGTCCGTGGCGGGGTGGGTTGAGCTCCGGCGGCCGGCCGTTGGGCAGGTGTCTAGATGGACCGGCGCCGCAGGGGCTCCCGTCGCGGGGGTTGCAGCCCGGGGTAGCCCCCGCGGGAGGGCTCGGCGCTGCGGGAAGAGTTCCGGCCGGCGCGCGTTCCGGGCTGCAGCCCAGAAGTTTTTGCAGGACAGTGTTTCGAGTTGAACTTGGGAGAGTGCGCACGGGTCGTCCCCCCCTTCCTTCCCCTTCCCCTTCCCCGCCACCCGGAGTGCCCGCTGCGGCTCGGCCCCGCAAGCTCGGGGACTCGCAGGACGGTCCTCGGAGGGCCGGGGGCGGGATGGGGGGCGGGAAGCTGCTTGTGGACTCGCCGCGAGCGGCTTCGGGGAGGTCGGGTCCTGAGGGAGGTGGGCCGGGAGTGAGGGGGCGCCCGGGTTCCCGAGGACGAGGTGGGGATGCTCACCCTCTTCTCGGCGAAGTGCGGCGGCGGCGGGCGCGGCGGGAGGTCGTGGCTGCGCCGACCGCGGCCGGCAGGAGGCGTCGCTCGGACCCGGGCGTCTCACGGCGGACTGTTTGGAGCCGGCGGTTTCCATGGAAGGTGTGACCGGCCGGTCGTGCCAGACGACCGGGGCGTCACGAGGTGAAGGGTGGCGCGATTGGGTTGCCCGCTGCGGGCGACCGGAGGGAGACGTCCTTCTTCCAGTCTTTATTTTTCTGTTATGCAAACTAATTGAGGAACTGGTGGCTTCCGCACTCCACTCCTCTGCTTCCGTAGTTTGAGTTAACGAGTTTTGGTGGAGGGCAGTAACAGGGAAAAGTTGTGAGCGTGCGAGAGTGTGTGTGTGTGTGTGTGCCTGTGTGTATGTGTGTGTGTGTGTGTGCGTGTGTATGTGTGTGCGTGTGTGTGCGCGTGTGTATGTGTGTGCGCGCGCGCGTGCAGAAGTATAAAGAAAATCGCGTTAGTATTTTGGTGTGATAGGAGGGGATAGTGTGCGTGCGTAGGGGAAGGCACAGGCCAGTTTGATACGGAGAGGGAATACCACAATCTGTGCCAACTGAGCCTTGAGGCAAGAGCACCGAATGATGAATAATAACGCCTGGCTTGGCTGCTTTCCAGTTATTTATGTCTCATGTCAGATCCCTCCTTCGTGAGGCTTTCTCTAACAGTGCCAGCTCATACTGAACTCTCCTTTTTAAAAAAAATAAAATCTCTTTTGTAGTTAGACTAACACTTTGTTCCATGCCTTGTGTTTTTCTGAGTTTTCATTATTCAGCACTTTTGTATTCTTAGACTTATAAATCCCTCCTAGATCTTTATATTCGTTTTTTAAAGCACAAGGTCTTATCGTTTTTGGTTTTGACCTTCAACCAAGAACAAAGCATCTAGTGTGTTCCTTTTCTTTAGTAATGCAGCCACAAACTATAGACCTCCTGAGTGGTGAACCGTGCTAGGTACTGTGCTGGACTCCTAATGCATACTTGATTAAATCATAGGTTCTTACATCAAGGAGTTCTTTCAGTCTATTGGACAAGAAAAAAGGCCATTAATTGCCCATCACTGCCCTTTCTCATCTGGAACAATCTCAGTAAACACCTGGAAATCTCAGTCCTTTTAAAGGATCTGGTTCTTGCAAGGAAAAAAAAAATTCTTAGTTTCTTTTAGTAGCTTATTTCAGATTCTGAAACTTGGTGGTTTTAAATATTTGTGTTTTTATTTATAATATGCTTTCATTTGATTTTTTTTTAAAAAAATGGATAAGTAACTTTATAGAGACAAGGACTAGAAGACCCTTTGCATAATCGTGCTTTGTTAAGTTTTTAAGGCAGAGTACAGTGGCTGTTGAAGTTAGGTATATTCTGATATTCCTTCAGTTGTGGGAATTTTTAAAAAATTTACAAGTCTTTAAGGTTCAATAAGTCAATACTAAAAGTTTCAGAATGTAAAAAATGTTAGCAGGCTTCTGGCTTTCTCTTGTATTACAATTCACTTGGAAGCTTCTGTGACTATCCTTACACACACACTAGTTCTTTGACTTTTTAAGTTTTTAAGTTTATCCTTTTGATGAACTTTCCTCCCAGAGAAACTTGTTTTTGCAAACTCATGCAACAGATCATACATAAACAACTATAAAGGGAACCGCAAAGCTAAGCAAGAGATGTGGTTTCCTTCCTTCTTCATCTAGAAAAGACAGTTATTTCTACCTTACAGAATAAAGTCATACCTCAGTAGAATCACACAGTGCTCTCTCTCTCTCTCTCTCTCTCTCTCCCCCATCCCCCATCTCTCTCTGTCTCGCCTTCTACATATATATATATATATATATGTATATGTGAGTGTATCAATTAAGTCAAATTATTTGTGGGATACGTAAGTAATACAAATAAGTAATACTTAACTATTGAAAGATACATTCTCATCTACTATTATCTACTATTATGCAGATTTTTGAATCTTCATTTCTCAGTTCAAAAAAAAGAAAGAAAGAAAATTGACCTGTAAGAGCTAAATATAATGCAAGCAGTGATTGCAGATAGTTAATCATAGACCAGGACAAAATGTTTTAATGAATGCATGGGCTCAGTCGTCAGTTTTTAAATGATCATCTTTCTTCCTTTCCTGGTAGGATTTATAGATACTGAGGCGCAGTTGGAGCTAATCCACATCATGGAAGTGGAAACCCCTGAACCTGAGCCAGGCTGTGTAGTACAGCCTCCTTCTCCTCCTGATGACTTTTCATGCCAAATGAGAATTTCTGAGAAGATCAGTCCATTGAAAACTTGTTTTAAGAAAAAACAGGAACAGAAAAGATTGGGAACTGGAACCCTGAGATCCTTGAGGCCAATATTAAATACTTTGCTAGAATCTGGCTCACTTGATGGAGTTTTTAGAGCTAGAGACCAAAATGGAGATGAGAGCAGCTTACACGAACATATAGTGAAAAAACCCCTGGAAATCAACCCATCGTGTCCACCAGCAGAAAACAGTATGCCTGTCCTAATTCCTGATGGGACAAATGTTGAGAGCCAATTGCAAGAAGGGCATCCTTCTACGGATGCTCCAGAGCAGGTGGTTCCAATCCAGGATCACAGTTTTCCACCAGAAACCATCAATGGGACTGTGGCAGATTCTACAACAGGACACTTCCAAACTGACCTTTTGCATCCTGTTTCAGGTGATGTTCCTACAAGTCCTGACTGTATAGATAAAGTTATGGATTATGTCCCAGGAGCTTTCCAAGACAATAGTTTTACAATCCAGTACATTTTGGATACCAGTGATAAGTTGAGTACTGAGCTCTTCCAAGACAAAAGTGAGGAAGCTTCCCTTGACCTTGTGTTTGAACTTGTAAACCAGCTACAGTACCATACTCACCAAGAGAATGGAATTGAAATTTGTATGGATTTTCTGCAAGGCACTTGCATTTATGGCAGGGATTGTTTGAAACATCACACCGTATTGCCCTATCATTGGCAGATCAAAAGGACAACCACTCAGAAGTGGCAGAGTGTTTCCAATGATTCTCAGGAGCACTTGGAAAGATTTTATTGTAATCCAGAAAATGATAGAATGAGAATGAAGTATGGGTATGTATTATAATAACTTAAAAATTGTTACATGTGCTAATGAAGCTGAAAGTTTGATATGGTGGTTTCTTTCAGTAGTGTACCAAGTTTTTTGTTTTGTATTTTTTCTTTTATGCTATTAGCTTTTATGCTATTCTGATTTTTCATAGTGTTTAAATTTTAGTGTGGTCTCTTTACCTAACCAGACCAAGGAACATTTTATGATTTAAATAATTTAGATGTCATTCCGTTTAGTATGTATATGTTTGAATGAAAGTTGTATATGAGTGTTGTGAACCAAATACTATTTTAACTGTAATCATCTTCCAAATCCACTGTGAATCTAATATACTAAATTTATGTAATTTAAGTTTGTAAATTTTTATGGGTTAGGTAGCTATTTGGTTTTTTTTTAAATATAGAAACTAATATTTGGAGTCTTTTACTAAACACTTTATATGAATAATTCAGAAGTTCTTCATTAATGCACAGACACATGCTATTTTGATTTTTCAAAGAGTTGCAATGTGTATGAGTGTTCAGCCTGCATGACGGTATGTGCGCCTGGTGCTGCAGAGGCCTGAAGTGGGTGTTGAATACTCTGGCACGGTTACAAACTGTTTTGAGCCTCCATGAGGTGCTAAGAACTGAACCTTAGTCCTCTGCAAGAGGCCTCCTTTTCTTAAAAATAGTTTTAATAAGGTATTGTCCAAGAACTCTATTGCCCCTGAGCTAGCAATTCTAATTGTTCTGTAAAGAGTTTATGGATTCTCAAAGCCACTTGAATCCTTCCATCTCCATATTACAGAACACGTCAGAGCAGAGGCCTCTCACTTCACTTATGAAGCAGATTTCAGTCCACTGAGTACTTGAACATTTTGGTACATTAAGTTTCTGTTTGACTTAGTCAGAAAGAAACTAGCAGAGTCATTGTCTTACACATTACACTCTGTTACTGTAAGCAAGTCAAGACAATCATTTTGGTTCCAGAAGGTCCAAAAATTTTTTGGTTAATAACATATTGGACATTTATATCTCATAAGATCTTTTTGCTTGCAAAGTAGACAGATTTAGAGCCTTTAGCAAAAACTATAGGATCAGTCATAAAGTAATACAGTAGGAACTTGATTTACAAATTAGTCTTAATGAGGTAAACTAATATTTATATGATACTTAGGAGAGGAAAAGTATGGGTGAATTGCTATTATAATTGATATTGCTGCTACTACATTTTAAGTGGTCCTGCAGTAATAACATAGCTGGAAATGTGAACTGTTAATTACTAATGAAATTTTCGGTAAACAAGAAGAAGAAACATAAGATTGAAAATAACTGTCAAAAATTAGGCTTTTGAGGAGTTGACCTGTGGTCATTGCAACCTGGGTTTCCTTGTATTCCAAAGCGATGTTGTGTTTCCTGGCAACAAGATGCAGATAACGGCATGTTGAGCCTTGCTGAGAGAATCACAAACAAGCTGGAGCAGCCCAGGTTCACATGGTTACCACATTATTTGGCTAAAGCTATTAATCTCTGTGGTCAGGCCTGTAAAGCTGGTCTATCTGTGCAGATTGCACATAACCAGGAAATGTGTATTCAGCTGTGTATATGTTCATATTGGACCCAGTCTTATATTCAGGAAGAGTGGATGAATGGTGTTTGTTTGTTCTACTTGTTTTGGGTAGTTTATATGACTAAGTTATCAATGCACACTATGTCATAATATCATTTTGAGGACTTTGAGATAAGTCCATAGCGCTGGTTCTGTAGCAGAGACAGGTCATAGTTTCAAACTATGCAGACAGAAATCTTTTTTCTTTTTTTTTTTTTTTTTTTTTTTTTTTTTAATTGCACCTGTGAGGATTTAACACCTAAGTTAACCAAAATTGGATGTGCATTGTTTATTTTGTTTTCAGGAATGAAGTTGGGTAGGAAATTGAGCCAGATGTTTTCACAGTTTCCTTCTAGCTCCTTAGCTAAGGTGATGCTTATATAGTAAAAACACATATGATATTTGGGTGATAAATGCTTATGATCCATTCCCTGTTTTTGTATATCATAGGTGTGTATTGCCAGCATCAACTGGAAACTAATTGGTTATGGGTCTGGACTCCAGATTTGATTTTTAGACTTCTTTTGTATATGGGTCAGGCCTACAAAATTTACTGAGAGCAAGAACACATTAAGTGTTCTATTTTTTATTGAGAAAATAATCTCTTAACAGTATAGACACTCATCATAAGGAGATGGTGATTTTTGAGTGGCAGAACAAAGCAGTTTCAAAGGAGCCTTGCTAATTGGAATACTGTTGTTGATAATTGAAACTGGAAGCAGTACAAATCTTTTTAGCAACCAAGATCACCATTAGTTTCACATTATTCATTTCAAAGTAAGTCAGAATGGAAGGGAACCACAAACTGGGCTTTGGAGCTGACTTGCTAGTGAAACTATAACCAACAAATATTCCTAAATTCTCAGTTCATTGAAAGAAGATTGGGGTGAACTCAGGGTTAGGTTTTTTTTTTTTTTTTCAGGGAGAAGGTGGTTTTAGTTTTATTTTGAGACATGGTCTTGCTATGTAGGCGATGATGTACTAAATGTACTAATGCTGTGACAGCTCAGAGTTTAGTATGTGTGTTTGCCTAGTGTTTATGGATAATATAATTTTACTTGCTTTGAAACGTTGTTATAACCTTGGCTGCTGTGAATTTTTATTGGTAATAGTTGTTTTGAGCCTTTTCAAAAATCTATCCAAGGGATAATGCCAGTAGATAACTCCAAAACAGCTCTGTGTAAGAAGTCAAAAGCTTCTGTTATAATTTATATGACTTGGTGAAGTGTCTAAACTAGAGCAAGCTCCTGACGGAACTTAACCAGAAGAGTTAAATTAGCCAAGTTAGCTGTGGTCTGTACAGCTGTGATGATGTGTGAACTAGCTCATTATGTGTGGTTGATAACACTGGACAGAGGAGAACAGCTGAGAGTTAACTGTGCCTTGTGACTTGGTATTTCTTGAATATACACAGCTGTATGATTTTGAATTTATTTTTAAAATTCCTGTGTAAGAGAAAGAGAGAGCTCCATAAGCAAGAACTTGTTTGAAGTGACTTTCAAAATGGGTGCCTTGTGCTATTATGATAAAGCCATGCAATGACTTGTTTTTTCTACCTCTTTATGCTGCTATTTACATATGAAATAAAACTAATTGGCATCTATCTGTACTAATCTAGAGAAGTTAGTGGGTCTGTGTAGAGCTATCATGGGAATCAATAGCAGTCATTCATTTACTTTTCTGGCTTTCATCAATAAGTAGGTTACTTCTGAAGCAGCTGTCACCTGGCTTCAGGTTGAGGTCATGCTTTTCCTGATGTAATGAAAATGAACCTTGGAAAAAGCAAAGATTTCTAATTATTCAGCCAGTTGGGGGGGGAAAAGCTCATAAGGATGTCTGGCAATTCCTGAATATTATTGCATGATACATAATATATTTTATTTTCCATTTGAATCAAAAGCTTTTAGTTATTACTGTACATGAAAAAGAAATACTAGTAATATGAAGGTGTAAAGAAAACTCAGGCATACAAGATATTTTTGAATAACTCTTCTATCCCCCTATAAATCCTTTTTGTTTTTCCTGTTACACTAGAATTTCTAGGTTTTCATTCAATTATAACGCAAAGGTAAATTCTTTATATTTTCTGATTAGTGATCCTCATCCCAGATTTGAGTGCTCTTTCTAAAGAGTGAAGCAGTTTATATCATGTATAATCTAACTACTGAAGGAATGCTACTAAAACACAACCATTGTAAATTTGTAACTGTTTTCTATGGCCTGCTAATTTCTTATTATCCCCTGCCCCCCATTTGAGACCACCAGATTGTGCATTCTTTGCTGGGGTTGGTTCTGGAATGTATTTAGATTAGGTTGTCAAGTCCTTTTAACTTAGATAGCAACCTTTAGTAATTACCAGTCTTTGTGAGATGTGGAGAGAAAACTGCATGTATGTGTATATCACTTTACAAAAAAAAAAATCTTATTTTGAGTTACGTTATAATTAATTCTGGCTCAGTTTTGTGAAAGGTAGGCTTAAAGTGGACACTGGTAATTTTGAGAAAAACTCAATTCTTAAAAGTAGCCAGTGCTTCTCTTTTATAATTGAGTTATTTTGTATCTTTGAGAGATAAATAGAATGCTAAAGATTGAGCCACTTTCTGTTAGATTTTGGGCTTAGATAGTATTTTATATTTATGTATAACAAGGCTTTTTAGGGACCAGGAATTACAGCACATAAAGAATCCTGTTAATTTATTTTCCCTACAATTATTAAACATCACCTAGCCCAGCCTCTGAAATAATAACTGAAAGCCTCAAATTGTAATAAAGAATTTGAAATTACAAATGGTAGATTTTAAAATACTGTGTTAAGTTTGAGATTAGATTTTTATGTAAAATAAATAAGCTTATTTCAGTTTGTTTTTTGTAGATTTATTAGTCCATACAAAAGGTATTGCAAGTTTTACTAAATATAACCAATTCTGTGATCAGAAAGACCAAATTTTAGAAGTCGATGCTATCAAAATGTAAACGTAAAACTTCAAATTTTTTCTTTGTGACCTAGGCAGTTATTGTTTTTAAGGCAAGCACAGAAAGTTAATTAAGCATTCCTCTCTGTTGTCCCACGGGATAAAATGTGCCTGTCTTTTCAGTCTTTCTCTCTTTATTCTGTTGACTAACTTGAGTACCCACTTGACCAGTAAAGAACCCTTTCGTGGTCATTGCACAGGATAAACTTTTAAAAGAGTGAAAATGGTTAGGGTGACTGATGTCTTCCTCATATTCCAGTATTTGTACCACAAGAAATTGTGAACAGTATATTGTAATCTTCCATTACTAAGTTATATGAGAGTTTAGTAAATTTGTATTCTTTATGTAAGTCCAAGTCCTGTACTTTAGTGCAGTTGCTTCTGAGAAAAAAAGGTCTGTATTATTTATGTTTGTTGAAACAGCACTTCTCTCAGTTCTTTTAAAGAAAATTGCTTTTTTGGCATTTTAAGAGATTCTTACCCCGTTTCTTCTTGTTTGCAGTAGCTGTCAGTTCTTGGCTCCAAGTTTCTACCAGCACTGCTTAGTCAGGCATCAAAGAATGGCAGAGATGGGAACCCAAGGATGAGCTTTGCAGGGATACACGTGCTTTCAGGATCTTGCTTACATTCTGAGCTTCACATTTCCCACAGCTGCTCAGGGTGTAGACAGAGCAAAGGGTACAAAATACCCTAAATAATTTCCTGTTGTGGTTGGTCTTTGGTTTCTGACTGTCATCTGGCTTAGCTCTTTTAATTCCATGCACTAACACAATAAGAACAGAAAAATTACTAGGTTTTCCTTTCAAATACTTTTGATGAATCTGTGTAAAGAATGAAAGAAAAGACTTTTCTTATTTACGTTTTGACATTTGGATTACTGAAGTACTCTCATATATCAGAAGTGTTGTATAAAGCCTATTTATGTCTTTTCTGTAAAAATTTCCTCATCTCGTCCACAAGAATTTGCATGAAGAGCTGTCAGTAATAGATTCTCTGTATATCAGTTTGTGTACATTAAACTTTAGTCTGCTAAAACTTGTTTACTTTAGATTGTTAGCACCAGAATATAAACAACCATCAGTGAGTCTGTTTCTGTTTCTCTTATTTACCAGCTAAATTTATTTATAGTAACTAAAATACAAGGCTAAAGAAAATTTGGTATAATTATTTTTGAAGAGTCATTTGTAATTGAAATATAAATCAGAAATAAATTGACTGGTACATTGTATTTTCTAGACATTACTAGAGTATGCTCTATAATGTTTATACTGTCTTGTTTGTGTACAAATGAGTTCTAATTTGAGATTATCTTAAAGTGATTTAAAGGATATTTTATCATTTATATGTATCTTATGTACATAATACTATTAAGCATTTTATACTTATGTGGAAATGTTTTATAAATTTTACTTTAGCCCTTTCTACTTTTAATTTTTTAAAAATTGAATTAATTTGTGCCTTGCTGATTTGGCACATTTTTAATTGATCACTTAACTTCTGCTTTTAAAATACTTTACAAAGGGGATGTTCACATATTTCAGTAATCTTTATATAGTTGAGGGCACTATATGATATAAATAGAACTTTTAGCATGATTTTTTAATTTTTTTTTTTTAAACTAAACTGTTTCCTTTCCCAGCTGTTCTCATAGAAATTACATTTCGCTTCCTTATTAGGCCACAGTTAAATATATTTCATTTACAGTTACCCTCTACTTGTCTCAGGACATATGATTGAACTTGGGTCAAAATTAAGGCTCTATGACATTTCTGGCATCTCCAGAGTGCAAAATTTATTCCCATTTCTCTGAGTAGATGGCAGGAAGATCTTACAAGTATACTTTTTATTTATAAAAGATTTTAGGATTAGTCACATGACATTAGAAAATTATTTGTTTGTATATGTTCTTTGCTTTCATCTGCAGTTACTATTTTAACAATAATAATGCCTAATGTTTGGTCAGTTCTTTTCCTTGAATATGGATTTTATAGTCTGTTTTTAGTGTTTGCCTTGGTTGAGATGGGTGCAAAAGTGGGGAGTAGAGGAAAATATAGGCGCTTTACCAACTCTAAATATAGGATCATTAGAATTTTGACAAATATTTATGTACATTCAAGTGACTATGTCTCAGTATGACTGGTTTTGGTTTTACCTTGTTTTAGCATAAGCTTTACTAACTGCATGTTCTGTTCTCTACATTCTTTGGGATTTTTTGTTGTTGTTGTTGTTGTTGTTTAGGAAACTTAATTACCTCTTTTCTCCTTTCAACCTATCTCCATCTCCATTTCCATCTCCGTCCCCCCACCCCACCCCCCATCCCACTATGTTCTCTTCTAGAAAGACTCCAAGACCACACATTAAATGTCTGACATGTAAATCAGGCATGAGGTTTGGCATATAGATAAGTGTAATGTCCCACTTAAAATTGCCTGCTTTCTCAGAAATTCTCAGACATGTTTTTGATGTTTCAGGATCTTTCAAGGGAGCACTGCACATGGACTTAATTTTGCTTAATAACCATTAAGCATAATAATTTTTAATAATTTAATTAATTTAATAATAACTTTTAAAAATGCATTATATATTAAAATGGAGATACCCTTACCCCCACCTATGATTTTTAGTATTTAGAAACATTAGATATGTCTATCATTCTGGTTTTATGTTAGTAGTTCTACTGAGTAATCTAAGTTTTGGAAATCCTGCCTCTGCTACATCCTTTAAAGTGGTAATCAACATTAAAGGCTTCTTATTTTATTTTTCCTCCATGTATGTGTACCATGTGCATGTCTAGTGCCAAAGAGATTAAAAGTGATTCCCTGAAATTAGAGTTACAGGTAGTTGTGAACCATCACATGGGTGCTCAGAATCAAACCCAGGTCCTCTGTGAGAATAGAAAGTGCTCTTAACCACTGAGCCATATCTCCAGCTCTAACATTTGGTTTTTAATCTGCCCATAGCTATTGAGATCCATATAGATGATAGCATAAACCCTGAAATTTGTCTTATGAATATGTCTGTAATATAGCTGAAACACAAAAGGAATCTGGGTATGTAAATTGTATATAATTTTAAGCCTTTAGTGAATAGTTGAAAGATGTTGCATGGAATGTCAGCATTTTATAAATGTTTTTCTCTCTCCAGGAGCTCTCTACTATTTGAGGCAATGATAGCAGAAATCATAATTAGTAACAGGATATGATAATTGACAGTGATAGTGCTTCTAATACAGAAAACTATGGGCCCTCTTTCAATACTTTCAGATTCAAAGAATTGTTACCTAGGCTTGATTATTACATGTGTATAGTCTGGCATGGGATCTGCAAGTTCAAGGCTGGCACAGGCAGTTTAGGCTTGTCTCGAATAAAAAAGGGTCAGGGATGTAACTGAGTAGTAGGGTGGATGCTTGCTTCCCGAGGACGGATGAGACCCTGGAGTCCGTCCCCTACCATCTCCTCTCAAATTGAAATTAACCAATATTTATACAAACATTTTTTTTATTTTATTGTCTACTTTGAGATAAGGAGGAAAGCTTACTTTTAATAAAGGGGGTGTTACTCATTTTCATAAAAGTTTAACCTCATAGTTTACGGTATAAAGTACATAGTCCTCTGAAGTTTGATAACTATAGTACTTTCACAAAGTATGTTAGTATAGTATATGTCAGTCGTAGGTTCGCATTCCCTTGTAACATCTTGAAGGGTATAAGCTGGCAGGTAACGCCAGCATGGCTGAGTTCTGGAAACATCAAACCATGTATCAAACGCCAGCTATGTTTTGTGTCCCTGTGACATTTCTTCCGCAGCAATAGCAAACATTCCCATCTGTCAAGCTTGTCTTAAGCTAGGAGATCCCACATACTCTCCAGGCAGCATTTACTCGTTTTCTTCTATCGTTATGACCCTCAGCTTAAGAAGCCGTTTTATTTTACATGATAATAATAGAAGAGGACTACTAATGGAGAATGTTTAGTTCAGCTTATTAGAGTTTGAGATCATAGATTTACCCTTGTAGAAACTGCTTAACTTTTTTTGTTGTTTGTTTTTTTGGTTTGATTTATGGTACTTTTGAGACAGGTTTCTTTGTGTAACAGCCCTGGCTGTCGTGGAACTCACTTTGTAGACCAGACTGGCTTCAAACTCCAGATTTGCTGGCCTCTGCCTTCCAAGTGCTGGGATTAAAGGACTGGTTAACTTTTTAATGGACAGAAAGCCAAGGTTCTAGCCCATCTCATTAAAACTGAGCAGTGTTCAGAAAAGTTTATATTTAGTTTACTTTCCTAAAGTCTTTTAATTTTTATTTACATCATCTTCCCACTCAGACATGTTCTGCCTCTTATAATTTTTGTTGGTATCATTATCCAAGAGCACAGATTAGAAATAAAGGACACATTCTGGACTCTTTGAGAAAGTCTTCTCTGTAATGCAGACTGGGCCTCAAACTTGACCCTTCTTCTGCCTCAGTCTTCTGAGTCTGTGCTTCTGCTACCATAACTGGTCGTCACGGACTCTGTACTTTCTTACCCATATGTAATTGATTGTTCTTGATGAAGTTTGATTATAACCCTAGCCTCTCAAGCAGCCCCCTATTATTGCCTCCATAGTCTGTCAACATTTGTCTCGTAATTGTTAAACATAGATAATAAATAAGCTAGTATATTGCAAAACAGTGCTAGTCTCTACTCTTCCCTCATCTTTCTCCATCCTTTACCAAAACTAAATCACTTTATTGGAGTAAGCTTTATAAAAGGCAGCCTGGGCCGTGTTGATCCTGCCAAAGGATCAAGCCCTAACCTCTTAACCCAGCATACAAAGCTCTTCCTTATCTGGCTGCAGCCAATCTCTCCAGACCAGTCTTATCTCTAATCACCTCCCACATACACTCTGACCTCCCACATGAACTGCATGTGCTTCTTGCATTGTATCCTCATGCCCTGCTTAGTTAACTTCTACACATATTAAGTCACCTTGTGGTGGTCTGGTAACTAAGTTCACATGTCAGATTCTGAAGCAATCCTTGTTTACCTCTCCTGATACCTTTATCAGCAATGACAGGCCTTGTTTGGTATTTTTTTTAAAGATCTTACTATGTATCTTTGGTTGATTGTCATTATTTTCCTTATTACGTCTACTTTATTTTGTGTATCATGGGGGAGAGGCATATGCTATGGCACAATAATGGAGGTCAGAGGACAGCATGTCAGAATCAGTTGTCTCTTTCTACCATGTGGGTCCTGGGGATGTCAAGCTTGACACCAAGTGTTTCTACCCCAGAGCTATTTCAACAGCCTTTCAGATAAAAAGTGTCTAAGATAGAGTTACCAAATGCATAATGAATAAACAGAAAACCATCTGAGCAAGAAATGTAGTAATTTTTGTTTGACTCAATACCTATTTCTGTATTGGTTTTGATTGTTCTTCCACCTTTGTTTATCTTTCTCATTGTGCGATCTTTTCACTTTCTTTTTTAGTATCTGAAATACATACACATATGAAATGATATGTGAGACATACTTAGTGCTCCTATGTGGGTACTGGTACATACATTGGTGAGATATTTCTGGAAATGCTGGCTTAATTAGTATGTGAGGTATTTGTGAGATGAGAGAACAATTGTTAAAAATTATGAGAATGGGGTCCTTTTCCAGAATTTCAAGTTAGTTTTCTATCTGGATTTCTGAACCAGTATGTGTGATGGTATGTTTGTTTAGTAAAGCATGTAACAGGGTTTCTAATTTTATTCTTTTAGTAAGTCCATAACCTGTTCACAAGATGTGTTTTGTCTCTGATTAATGATGAGGTTATAACTAAATTCTACAGTATAGTGACCATCTCCTTTGTATTCTGGCCACCTCTCAACTCTTATGCTGAGTAGGTTTCTCATCTGTCTCTGCTTTTATCATACCTCCTCACCCTGCCTCCTCAATCTTTTAGCATTGTTTCTCTTATTCAGTTTTCACACATCCTATATTTACTGCATCCCTGTCTGCTTTCTTCCTCTTTATCTTCTGTCCTCCAAGGTCTTGGATTAACTTCTGCTCTCCCATTGCCTATACATAATATGCAGGTCCCTTGTGTCTTATGCATTGTCGGGAAGGTCTTCTTCAACTATTTGAACTGCTCAAATGTTCTATGGAATAAAGCACTTAGCTCATTTTTTCTTGTTCTCTTTCACAGCCCATGGTTGATATTTTATAATAATATTTAAACTGCTCTTAAACTATTTTCTTAAATACTTCTTGGATTAATATATATACATACATATATACATACATGCATACATTAACTTTTCCTGACCATTATCTCTTCCTGGACACCAATAATCACTTTTTCTCTCACAACATTGAAAATCTGTCATTTACTCCAGTTGTTTGAATATATTATTTGCCACTGATGAATTTATATAGACAGATGTATACTATTATTTGAAACCCTTGCAAAATTTAGATCAAAGCTCTTAAATTCTTTGTGCACTATCTAATACAGCACACAATTCATTACCATGCATAGGTGACTTGTAACTTCTTTCTTGATAGTAGAAAATAATAGCTTGATAAAGAAGATATTGAACACTTGGTAATTATATTATGTACATGTGTAGTGATTCAAATTGTAGAAGAAAAAACTCTTTACTTTGAAGTTTTAAAATATCCCCTGTTTAAGATTCAGTAGCAAAATTAATCTTATAAAAAGATAATATTTATCACATTTGTTATTTTTACCTCTATCAAGTCTGGAAAAGCATATTGAAAATGAAATATAGCCAAAACAGTACTTTATTCAGTACAGCAATCTAAAGAAAGTAAATTAGGGCCTATCATAGAAATTTCTCAATGCCCAAAGGATTGGAATGCATAAAGGTTGTAGCAAAAGCCATGTTCATAGATGTTTTCTCATGCAAATCACTATAAGGTTTTTAGTGATAAGCTTATACAGAAATTGCTGAAGTGATGTCTACAATAAAATCTAAACAGCAAAAAGCAGGAATAACAAAGGGTTTGTTAACTTACTGAGAAGCAGTTCTGGAAAATGAGCTTAATGGGGGAAAATATGTTTAGAAACTTGGACTGTCCTTCAGAGAAAGATTTCTAGCTCTCCTCAGTTATATCAAATTTCTCCTTTATAAAGTGACATGGAAATTGCCTTCTTCAATTTAATATGAAGTTGAACTTAAAAATAAGAGATTTCCATTTTCAGGGTTGTTTTCCTTTTTCTAGAATCTCCTATGATCATTTTTCCTTTTAATTAAATATTACTAGTCATAAATTTTAAATGAAATAGTGTCCAAATGTGATTGGCTCCTTATTTTTTTAAGTTCCTAATTATACAGAATAAATGGGTTTCATTATTTTATAATGAACTTAGAGAATATATATGCCCTTATGCTTGTCCTTCTTAAGCCTCCCCTCTCAGACCTTTACTTCTCTCTAATAGTCTCTCTTCTACATTCATGTTATTTTTTCCCCAAAATATTATTTTCAACTGTATTTTATTATAGTCCCATTTCATGCATAATTTAACTTGTATGTTGTTTTCTGATTCTGGAATCCTTAGAAACTTTTAAAGCTTTTTACAAGTTAGGGGTAGTTTTTTGTTGTTTTTTTGTTTTGTTTGTGTGTATGTGTGTGTGTCTTCAATTATGTGTGGGCCTTAAGTTTTGCTCTGTTTTGTTTCCCAAAGAGTAGGACTCGATCATAAATTATATCATGAGGATGGAGAGAGACGAGATAGATTTTCCTTGACATTTCCCGGGGGTGTGTGCTTTAAGAGGTGTTAGATATTCATGTGAAAAAAATAGAGCATCTTCATTGGTTTGGAAGTATATACTCTATCATTCTTATCATAGTACTACAGTGTTGTCCTTAACATATTACACAGACTAAGGAACAGCTACAGTAAATAGTTTAACTTGTGTAACCAGTTTAATTTTCAAACATTTGACTAGAGAGGGTTTTTGAGTACTCATTTACAGTTCTTGAAACAAGTGTACCAAAAGCACAGTTGTATTAGCTAACAAATCGCTAATAATGAATATCTTTCTCAAAATCTTGTTTTGTAGCAAGGAAAATCTGTTCCAATCCTTGATTTCACATATAATGGTTCACTTAGATATCCCCTTAGAAATCTGCATTAAGAATGGAGAGATACAGAGGAAACACATTCAGGAGCTTAATTACAAATATCTATAATATTATCTTATTTTTAAAAATATTTTCTTAGGGAAATTTGCAGTTGTTCACTATACAGGAGAGAGAACAATGACATTTACTAGTTTCTTAAAGTTAATGGTTCAGACGTTTCAGTTTCAACATGATCTAATGATTCACTAAAGAGGAAATGTTTTATTTAGGTCATCCTTTGTTAATTAATGATTTAAGTGAATTTGATTCTTATAGTGGACTTGTCTCTCAACAATATGAAGATGTAAGCTAGATATATGATGGCACAACACATATAATCTCAGCATCTGGAAGAGGAAGGTAGGAAATGAGTAGTGCTTAGCTATAAAACAATTTAAGGCCAGCTCAGATCAGACTACATGAGACCCTGTCTCAAGAGAAAAAAAACTAATGAAGATGTTTGTAAAGGTTTAATTTAGCAATAGTAGACTAGGTAACAGACGACAAAATAGTCTCATAGCTAACCCTCATAATAATTCAAACTATTTTTTAACATTTTTCCACTTACACAAAGAAATGAAATATTAATGTTTGTTGAATTAGCACTACTGGCTTCATCTGGTGCCGTTTTTCTCTCATCTTTTTTCCTACCTCACCAGGCTGTAGTGTATATCTACATTGGCACAGGTAACCTGATGATTCCGAAAAAAAGCCATGTTTCAAAAAATTTTTATCAGTTTCATTCTTCATACTAACTCCCTGATTGACTGCCAGGGTTTGGCTTATCGTAACCAAGGAGAAGAACCTAAGGTTGTATTTATTGATCGCTTGGGCCAGTGATGGCAGTGGTTTATTGTTACTAATTTTTTTAATCATACCATAAGGTCACAACCTGGAAATTTTGGTCTAGTTAGGAATAAACATATTGAAAATGTATGTTGGAGAAGCAACCAATAATGTTCTTTTATACCAAATAAAACGAATTATGACAGTTCTACATCAGGCTATATTAGATATTCTTAATGCCCAATAAGATATTTAGGTACTTTTATTTAGCAGGTCTTTTTTCTTGGGTCTTTCTAGAGGACAAGACTTTTGGGCAGATTTGAATGCCATGACTGTATTTGAAACAACTGAATTTGACCAACTCCGAAGGCTGTCTACACCACCCTGTAGTAGTTCAAACTCTATTTACCACACATTTTGGAAATTCTTCTGTAGAGACCACTTTGGATGGAGAGAGTATCCTGAGGTATTTACGTGTTCTTTTTTCTTTTAAATAAATTTTTTTCCTGTGGTCTTTTTCCTTTCCAACAGTGACTAAGCAGAACTGAATATAATAATCAGACATCTTAAGGATGTAAATTTAAAAGTCTTGCTGGTACAGGTAAAACTTCTCTCTTTATATTTCTAAAAGTATATTTCTTTCCATTAATCTAAAGCCCATAATAGAATGCCCCTAAATGACTTTCCCAGAATCTCACAGTATAGAGATACTTAACAGACTTGGTGCCATCTTTATAATAGTTTTGATGAGAACTGGTGTAACTCTTGGCTGTATCTGCCTTCTGTGCTTATAGAAATCTAATCGTGTTAAATCTACCATTTTTTAGAAGCCCAATGGAACAGGAGTCATTCCTGAGTCCATGGAAGAAATGCTTGAATGTGTTTCTTTATTAAGCTTTGGTTAGTCAAATCATCTCTTTAGAATTCTGTCATGTGCACATGGATCACTAGTATGATATAGAAGAACTTACAAAGCCTTGCTTGTAACTAAATCCAGTAAAACCTTGAAAATGGGTATTAGAGATTAACTTCTCATTCCATTGATCTGTTTAAGACTTTACCAAACAAAATTACCCTAATTAAACACAATATTGAACCATATTCTGATTTTGTCATTTAAGAATTGATTGGTGTCTACCTTCCAAATGGAGTAAGGGGCTGTTTAAATGGAATGCTCGGACTATCCGTGTGCCTTTACTCTCCGTTTTTTTAGGCCTAGAGCTTGGCTGGGTTTTTTGTTTTTATGTCTTTTGAAATTTGAGTACTGTTAACTTTTAATTCCTCTCTGAAATTTTCCTTAACAAATGTAAGTCAAGAAAGTCTCTAGGACATCATTAAGGTTGAAAATAGAATGGACTTCTGAGCCTCATATGTGTCGTAAGGCGGATAGATAGCCGTGCTCTTATGAACAGGGAGTGTCTTTCTACTTGTAAGGCTCAGAAATGCTAAATACAGGAGTTAGTTTGATTTATTATATTTTTTGAAATTCCTTTGCTAGCAATGAAGTAAATTTTTTTTTATTGCTTTTAGTTACTTTTTTCATATAAATTGGATTTCCATTTACTTTCTGTTTTCTTCTCCGTAGTCTGTTGTTCGACTAATTGAAGAAGCCAACTCTCGGGGTCTAAAAGAAGTTAGATTTATGATGTGGAACAACCATTACATCCTCCACAACTCATTCTTCCGGAGAGAAATAAAACGGAGACCTCTTTTCC
>JADRCD010168271.1:5648-22026 GCA_019843815.1 Montemys delectorum | reverse complement strand
AAGTATGCCTATGAGATAGGGAAAATGAAAAATATGGTATAGCTGAAGTTTCTAGAAAAGAGAAAATGGAGAACAAAGCCACTAACTGGAAGATATCAGAAAAAGCAGAGATTTCAAGGTAATGTAAAAAAAAATGAAGGTGTTAAGAAACTAATCCCTAGGGCTCTTTAGCTTAATGGAGTGAGGCATCAGGAAGATAAAAGCCCTAGAGAAGACTGAGAAAGGCTGAAGAACAAAGGATTGCTGTTCTGTTTTCCTGTAACAGTGCATCCTCGAGTTCACAGAAAGATGCAGCAAAGTGAGGGATGCAGAGAGAGGGTCATCCTCATGTACATAGAAAGTTACAACTGAACCCTGATAGAGGGATACAGAGAGAGGGAGAGAGGGAAGGAGAGAGGGAGGGAGGGAAGGAGGGTGAGAGGGAGGGATACTCATGTACACAAAAAAATTATATCTGATCCTGATGGAGAGAAAGAGAGAGAGAGAGAGAGAGCCTCATGTGCACAAAAAGATACAATTGAACCCTGATGGAGAGGGGGGAGGAGAGGGAGATATCCTTATGTGCACAGAAAGATGCAGCCAAGGGAAGGATGCAGACAGAAAAAGCCAATGGTTCACTGATATCTATGATAGAAAAGAGATCCAGAATCTTCAAGGTTTCCATTACAAAAAGGTTACCGAGGGGACTGGAGTGATGGCTCAGCAGGTAAGAGCACTGACTGCTCTTCTGAAGGTCCAGAGTTCAAATCCCAGCAACCACATGGTGGCTCACCACCATCCATAATGAGATCTGACGCCCTCTTCTGGGGTATCTTAAGACAGCTACAGTGTACTTACAAAAAGGTTACCGAACATACCTGCTTGTGACATCAACATAGGTGCCACTTTGATAGGTTTAACATGTAGATTATCTACATGAAAATGAGCTTAACTAAAATTAATAACAACAGCAACAACAACAACAACAACAATAATAATAATAATAATAATAATAATAATAATAATAATAATAATTTTAGACTAAAGAGACCCAAAGGCCCAAAACTAACCACACTCTTGATTGATTAAGAATAGAGTATAACAATAAGATAGTGTTAAAGGAAATGAATTTTCATACAAGGGGTTAAGAGGTTCATTCTAACTTGAATAGCCAAGATGATTATATTAGCTAAACATCTTTTCATGTATGAGGAGTACAAAACATTTGGAATCTATCCTTCAGCCAAGTCTTCCTCAATGTTCAGCTCCTGTGGTCTTCATGGAAGTCATCTAGCTCATTCCCAATTGATCTAGATTTGCCACCAAGTCCACTCACTGTAATTCTACAACCTTCTAGTAAGACTGTTGTTTGGCTGTCAACTTGTCACATCTATGAGTCACCTTGGTACATTTGCAACTGAGAGGTTTCCAGACATGGCCATGAGTCTGGAGAACTGTCTTAATTGTTGATTGATGTAGCCTAGCCTACTATGGCCAGTGCTACCTCTGGGCAGGCATTATGTAAGAAAGCTGGGTGACAAGCCAGTAAGCATTGTCCCCCATGGTTCTCCAGGTTTCTACACTGAGTTCCAGCTCTGACTTCCCTCAATGATAGACTATGGTGGAAAGTATAAGGTGATACAAACCCTTTCCTTCCCAAGTTGCTTTTGGACGTGGTGTTTATCACAGCAACAGAAAGCAAACCAGGACAATTGGTATCTCCAAGGAAGGGATAAGGGAACAAAGAGAGACCAGATTTTATCTGCATAGCACTTTTCTTCTGATGCTACACCTGCCCCACATGAGATAGGGAAGGCAATAATAACATGCTAATTAACTTACTGACTAACAGTAGTGCAGAGAGGGCAGCTTGCTAAAAGACTGTAGCAGAAGGGAACACTGAGTTAGGAATTGGAGCCATTCTGCTGTCTGGGGGTATATAATGTGAGGCTCTTTCTTTCAATGTAATGTTTTTTATTGGTTCTCTTGAGAATTTCACATTATACACCCTCATCACATTCACTTCTCATTCCTTCTATGTCTGTTCCCTCCTTCGGACTTCCTTTCCCGACCCAAAAAAAAAAAACTAGTAAAGCTAAAAATATTTTTAAAAGTTCAATTTGTGTTGCCTATACAGTCACTGGAGCACAGTGAAACTCTCAGTGGCTTGCACCTTAAATAAAACTGAGTCATTCCCTTTCTTCACCCCTACCACAAGCCATCAATTATGGAGAGCTCCTCTTCAGCATCGCCATCACACTTTTAAAGAGTTCTCTTTGGCAGCTTCCTGTCTAGCCTGTTACCTTCATATTTTGGGGGGAAGGAACATCACAGAAGACTTCCATGAATGTGAGACTCTTTATGGAGTGTGTGTGTGTGTGTGTGTGTTTCCTTGTTCCCTCTGTCTCTTGGTTATTCATAGTCTTTATCACCAGGAGAAGGATGAGCTAATATAACTCCTCTGGACAACTTACATGGGTTGTATCTAACATAATCAGTTTTCTTTTCAGGAATTAGAAGAGGGGGAGAATAGAAAAGTGAAAAGGAAAGAAATCATTGGGACTATTGACGGCCAACCTCCTCTGTGGAATTTGCAACTCTAGATGGACATAGCATGTGGATGAAGAGAAAAAGGAAATTTCCTCTCAGATATCTATCTCCCTTTGTTATTAGAACATTCTGAGGTGAGCAGGCTGAACCAAAGAAATGGGGAAAACCCACATTTAGCATGAATTGTTAAAACGAGGTCTATTGTCTCAAAGTCAGATTTGTCAGAAAAGATAGTTATGACACTTCCTTACAACTCCCTCCAAAATACACAGCTAGCTTATTAGAAATTAAGATTCATGTAAATTGCAGCAGGATACCACACTAAGATGATGAGAGTAACGCCAAGGGACGAGAAACAATTCCAGCCTGGTTCTCCTAAAGCCTGGCACTTACAATCTACAATTTAAACTAATTCGCTGGTAAGTACACTGGCAGATTTGGGAAGTGTGAGCAATCCATCTGCTGAAAGCACCAGTGTAAACACTATTCTTTCCTGCTTTGGAGACACGTATAATTTGTATTTTCCCTGCACATTTCCCCTGCTCCATTTCACATTTCTCAACTTAAAAAAAAAAAAAAAAAAAAAAACATCCTAGTCCTTGGCAATGCCTGTGCTGTCGTTTCTTGCATTTAATTGCTGGTGTTTGGGGAAGCTAGGCTTTCAGCTGACTGATTGCCTTCTCTTTCAGCAACAGTGAACAATACATAGGCTCATGAAAATAGACACAGCACTGTGAGCCATCCAGGCACAAGGCACTAGAGCTATTCCTAACCATTAGACCTCACCTAGGTTTCATCAAATTCCTTCTCTTGCAGTGTTTGCTGCTCAGGGAATCTTCATGTGTTTTCATTACAATGTTCACTGCTTATTTTTAGAACTGCCTGGCTGAGTTTGCATTGTGATTACTTTGGATACTCCAGGTGTGTACAAGTTCAAATCAAACATTCAAATTCTAAATAATGACTTCACAGCTATGAAGTATCAAGCCTGAGCCCCACTATGGGGCAATGGTCATCAAAAACAAACTGGCTTTCTAAAAGTTGTCTCATTTCACTAGAAAATTCATCCTTAACAGATGGGGATTAAATGATCACCGAGGCTAAGATTTACATCTTTATCTTTGAAAATATGGAAGAATATGCAAATCACATTGATATTATTTATTGAGAATGTAGAAAATGGAACTGCCTGGCCCACCCATATTGATTTGGGGAGTTCTGGTAGGTCTTCACTTTTAATAAGACTATATACATTTAAGTCTACCTATTAAGCATGCTCACAGGCCATGCTAAAGGCCAATAGCCAAAAGAAGTTTGTTACCAACAAAGTCCAGGAAAAACTGATGAAACTGTCCCAGGCTTAGGAGAACAGAAGTCTCACCAAAGGCACTTATTGCAGCATAGCTGTATGTTTATTTAGAAAGTCAACAAACAAATATTGAACAACAACCCTGGTGACAATAACATTAACAACAAATGCCCCTACCATCAGGAAACTCAGGGATGGTCCACTGTAATATCCACTCAACAGGTACAATGTCATTATCACCATAAGTAAATTACAAAGACTGAAACAGAAATTCAGTATAAAATTACATGCTCGCTTGGGGGTTGGAGGGATGGGCAGGGAGCACCAAAGAAGGCTTGAAAGAAGTCAGCTAACTAAAGACTGTTGGAAAATTCCACCAGATCTAAGAATAGCCCTTCCCAGAAGGGAGAGGTTGATGGAGCACATAGGTACCCCTCTCCTCCTGGAAGAAAGAGGTCATGGAGCATGGAGGCACCCCTCCCCTCTGGAAGGGAGAGGCTGACTACTGTCCTCAGAAAAACTGGAGGGCAGACCAACCATTGGATGCCTACAGATATGGGAAGCCCTTACCTTATTCCCTAAAGACCAATCAGTTTAAATGGTGCACTGTTCCACCAATCATGTTGTGCCTAGTTGCTGATGCTCTATTCTGCACCTGGAAACAGTATAAAAACTCACTGAACGGGTCACCCAGAGTTGCCACCTCTCCAGTGTGCTTGAACAATAAATTCCTCTTGCTTTTGCATCAATCCCCAGCTCTGCTTGGTTCACTCTGCTTGGTGCCCAGTAGCTAAGGCTCATCAGAGTCTTACATTAGTTGCTTCTGAATTGAGCCAGGTTACTCTCACACAAGGTTGCCAAGCTGTAGGAGGCATGTGTTAGACATTGTCTTTGCTAAGAGTAAAAAGCATGACAAACTGGAGATGAGCCAAGAGCCTTCCACACAAAGCTGTCAAACAGTGATCAAAATGATACTTATAACTAGGAGTAGTAGCAGTCAGGGGCTAAAGCTGTGGACATGGTTCAGAAGAAGCATAGGTTTTGCTCCATGCTGTACAGATATCCATCTAACATTGGCCACTCAAGGCCCAAGACAAGACTGACCCATGAGTGTCTGAAGGAAAGACTAGGTTCTTAAGTTCTCTGGGCTATGAAAGGAGAATTTAAAATTGATTTTCAATGGTCCTTATAGACTGTTTTTAAAGTCTTAAATTAGAAAAATAACCAGCAAACAACAACAACAACAAAATCTCACAAAAGTTTCCAAACCTCTGGCAGATGGCAAATCCTAGTATGAGTGTCCTGGACAGGAATGGCGTATATAAAGAATCTGACTTAAAGTAACAGCCAGAAATTGAAGTCTAAAAATGAGAAAGAAATACAGAAATCCAATCCTACCTGGGAGGCATGCCTATGGTAACTGAGATCATATTGAAATGAAAATGGCCAATGCCCTGTTTATTTCAGTGCTCTAGGTTCTTTGCTTGCTTGCATATTCAACAATATTAAACTCCTAATTAATGATCTAGCATGTAAAAATCTCTGTTTTCATAAAACTGTTATTCAGTTAATATTGACAAAAAAACAAAAATAAACAAAAATAAACAAACAAACAAAAAAAAAAAAAACTTTATCCTACCAAAGCTTTGAAGGAACCAAGGAAGAAGAGGATGAGAGGGGATGCTGTGACCTTTCTGTAAAATACCTGTCATCTTGGGATCGAATCTTCTCTAGTGTAACACTTCTGAGACAATGGAGAATCAAGATGAGTTTAATTGCCTTCTGCCAAATTAACTTCCAGCCAGACCCCCCCCCCAGAACTCCCAGGGACTAAAATACCAAAGAGTATACATGGAGGGATCCATGGCTCCAGCCACATATGTAGCAGAGGATGGCCTTGTCAGGCACCAATGAGAGGATGGGTACCGATCAAGGAGGGACAAACATAGTATGTTACAATAAAAATCTGGGTTAACAGAAATAATATCATCAAAGACATAAATAATGAGACAAGGAAACACACTCTGGCTTGCTCTTGGGGATCAAGGCTCTTAGGGATCAAGGAGAGTCATAAGCTAAGGAATCTAGGTGTAGAAAAGTCCAGAACACAGGCATAGGGCATGGCCAAGGAAGATCCTGAATGTCAGGTAGCTTCTGAATTGAATCCTCATAAAAGCTTGTCAGGCACCCCACACAGGAGTGCATTCAAGGCAGGCATATTCTCTACGAAGAATAGAAAACATGCCAAGGCATAGATGAGCACAACAGCTCTAAAACACAGTGGCCTGACTGTGGTCTACATGACAGTTCTGATTGGTGGCAAAGTCCCAGAACACTGTTCAGTGGATAGTAGTTGTGTTATAGGCTGCCCCATCTCATTCATCAGATCATGAGCATGTAAACTCCAGAAGACAGCTACAGGGCATGCCCAGAGGAGTTCCAAGTGTCAACAGCAGACTGTTTTGAGCAGGGCTTCTCATAACTAGCATGAGTATCACCGCCAAAGACAAAATGCTCCAAGTACACAAAGTCTAAAGAATTTAAACAACAATGAGTGGCCAAGATTCCCAAAGTTTGCTACCTGAGTCAATACAACACCATTCTTCTCTAGTGGTAGAAAAAAAAAGTCAGATAAGGGAGCTAGAAGAATGTGGTCAGAGTCAATAAAGACAAATAAATACTCAGGTTGTTGAAAAACAGGGGCAGCCAACAAAGGGGCTGCCAACAAAGAGAGACAGGGAAGGTACTCCTGAATTGGGTACCTATTTTTTTTACATGAATCTAGTGGTTTTCTCTGAGTCTAGAAAGCAGCAGAAGAAAACATGCTCTCTAGCATTGTTATGTCAAGAAACCATGGTTAATAGGTGCACAACTGCCACCAGCCATTTCTCCAGGGCCACATTTAAGAGATTCTATATGGGAAAGAAGATTACATCATCAATGTGTGATAGGAATTTACTACTAAGAAAGGGGTATTAAAGGGAGGATTAGATGCCAGAGAACAAACTACTGTCAATCTCCATATTAGGTACCTGAGTGAGGGACAGCCCTACATGACCTTCCATGGACTTTATACCTTGCTCATGAAATAAAACATAACGGGATACCCAAGTAGTAGTGGTGGAGTGCTGGAAAGCAGACTACATTCCCTACTTCTATTAAGCTCTCAAGCCAAAACAAGTAATCCTGCGACAAGAAAGAAGGAAAGATAAGTGCATTTAGACATGCGATTGGAGTCTCAAACTAAACTAAAATGTCAATATACAAAAGTCACCAGAAATCAATGACCTAAGCCCAGAATTTGGAGTTAAGGGGGTAGTTGAGGGAAATGTGTAGAAAACTAAATTATGTTCTTACTATACCCCAAATCAATTTCAGATCTTTCAACTGCCCAGTTAACAATGAATTGCACTGTCAAGTGTAGGGTGAAGTCAAGACCTATAAAGTGGGTCAAAGGTAAATAGAGTCAGGAGGGAACAGAGAATATCAGTGGAGAGGGAGGAACCAAACTAATTGAAGAGTTTCAACACTGTGTCGTATAAGTATTGATGAGTGGGTAGGTAGACATGACACCCAGCACTACCTGTAAAAGATGCCCAGTCTAGGAGAGAAGCCTACCTAATTTATCTGCTGTGGGCAAGTGATGGGAAATGAGCCGTCCCTAAGGGAAACCCTTAGTCTCCTTCAATAAATGTCTTGGTCTAGAGTGTACATAAGATCTTCCTCTTCAGAAATGGTAAGAGCAATGAGATGAGGGTCTACATTCCAGATTTGGATTTTAAACTCTGTTGTGATTTAGCTATGCGTGAGAGAGTGTTACTTCACCAGTACCACAAAGGAATAATACTGTGACATATGGGCCAACTGGTGCTCAGAAAGGCTGTTCATCTTGCCAGAATTAGTATCAAACAGTCAGCTACCGAAGGCTAAAGCACACAATTCTTAGGTGTGACGCCAAAGCCTTCTATCAAACTAGTTGAGAAAACAATACTCCTTGAGGTATTCTGATGACCCAGGGGAAAAAAAAGAGCTTTGGGGAAAATATATACAAGCCCTTATAAGCCTAAGGCATTTCTAATGGTATCTCCAGCCAGATGATAGCAGGGCTTGTGGGACTGAACTCATATCATGACGCGTTGTTTCATTTTTACTCAAAAACCCTAAAATATGCCCAGAAAAAAAATCTTAAAGTCAGAATTCATCTTTTTATGATCAAATGGCTGAAGAAGCCAATGGGAATTATGAAACATATGAGGAAACATCATTTCTTTAGACCACAGAGAATTCCAACAGCCAAACAGCAAAGCAAAGGCACTGTGTCCTTTGTATATCCCCAGTGGAAGTGTTAAATGCAGCAAGGTCTGAAAGGCTGATCATTTCAATTTTTGTAAGCAGAGGCAAATTCCAATCATTTGTCTTTTAGTTTCTCTGCTAACTGTGGATCAATACTATGAGGTTTTTCAGGACCAAGAAGCCCTTTCTGGAGAATTCTCTAAGTCTCAAGGAAGGCAAGTATTCCATTATAGTATTTCAAGATGCCCTAAGCATCATCCCAGTCCCTTTACATGTATAAATTAATTTATCCTCAGAGCAATGGCACAGTATAAATACCATTACTATCCTCATTGCTGAGGATAAAGAGGGGGAAATGAGGTGCAAGAAAGTTAAACAAGTTTCTCAACATACACAGCTAATACTTAATCATGTAACAGAAAAGGGACTTTCACTTGGGCAGTCAGTCTCCAGAGCTCTGCTGTATGGGTTGTGATTGGATAAGAATAGGTATGACCTGGGTCAAGCTAGTTAAGGAGGGTTACAAAGGGAAAAGGGAAATTAAATTAAATTAAATTAAATGGGGTAAAATTCACCCAGGTTAAAATGGCTTTGACCTTTTTAGTATAATTAGAGAATGCTTCAGCCCTGTGGGGTTTCTTTCTTATCTATTACCAAAATCATTTTGACCATTTCCAAGCAAACATCACAGATTATATTGGGCAAATTCTGCATTATATGCTCTGTAGTTTCCTTCAGGATCATTTAAAATATTTAACTATTCTATTGAGTAAATCAATATTTTATTAATTTCAGGTTTATATTTATATTCCATGTAATAAAGGCTATAAAACTAATGGAGATAAGTACAAAAATGATACCTAATATACCAAATCTAGTTTGTCTGATTCTCTTAAAGGGGACTTTACTTCCCCAACATTACAACTTTAAGGTATATATAATACCTATAGTTGTTTGCTTTATTGATACAGGCTTGAGAAAGACAAAACAAAAATTTAAATTTTAAATGCCTATGAGAGCATCTCTAGAGCATGACACTGACATCAGGAATGAGGCAATGACTTGTCACCTGGAGCTTATTAGATAAGCAAAATATCAGTCTCTACTCCAGACCAAAAAAAAAAAAAAAAAAAAAAATCAAGGACTCAGGACGTCTCCTCTCCCCGAAACACAGACTATGAGGCAGGTGAAGTTCCTGAACACTAGTACCCAACAAACTGAATCCTTCTGACCCTAGAGTAGATGTTGGACATCATAGTCTAAAGGCTCAGAGGGACAAAACAGAAAATGAAAGGACAAACCATGACAGTGACAGTAGCCAAATACCCAGCCAAGTCTAGTCTATGACTTCACTAAGTGGGATTTTAGTTTAAAGTAATTTCAACTATTTCAATTCACTGTAAATTCTTATAAGCAATCCTAAACTCCTCATTTATGTAAGAGAAGATAACCACTTGACTTCATTCTGCTCCTAGGGGGTACATCATCTTCCTATTCTTAGCTACTCAAGGCAAGTTGTTAACCAGTAAACTGATATGACTTTTCAGTAAGCTGTTGAGCCAATCAACCTAAAACCTTTGAGTGAGCCATATAACATGAAGGAAACTATTAACTAATTCAGTCAATACATACAAATACATACATATACATACATACATACATACATACATACATTCAACCATTGAAATGTGTTTGAAATCATGGAACCCCAGTAGAGAAGCTATTTAGGGACTCTGTGAAGAAGCCTAATCACTGACCTGTAGTGTCCAAGATGAGTTAATGTACCTTCAAAACTAAGCAAATTATTCCCTCCTACTGGAAAATGGCCCACCAAGACAAATGCTGGTCATTAAGGTGCCAAGTGACTCTGCATGGACACCTATGGGACACAACAAAGGGTTGACTCATCTCTACCAAATTGAACATTATTCACTAGAAGTCACGGCAGCAAAGCCAAAGGAAGAAATGGGCGTATGGCCCAGGACAAGAACAGAGGAGCTGTACACTGTTTGTGGAACACCCATTTTTGCATGGTCTATGATGGGTGAGTCCGATGGCGAGATTCCAAAGAGATTTCATCTCAGAATTGCTTCCTGCAGCTGACATGCCTTTCTTGTCATTATTAAATTAATATAATAATCCCTAGGCATAACCCACCCCATTCATCAGACTTCCTGAAGAACAATGTAAAGATGAACTTTGATGAATTAATAATAATAATGTTTAGATGAATTAATGATTGTATAGAATTCCTTATTTGATTCAAATAATTTTAGGAAAAAAGTTTTAAGAGATGGTCTTAGTTTCTTTGCTAGAAAGATGTAATAAAGTTAGAATCAAGAATAGAATATACCCACTTCTCATAATAGTAAGTAGAGGCTTCATAGTAATAAATATAACAAGCTTTCATAATTACACTAAAAACAGAAAGACTTGAGACAAATTTGTATTCAAGGAAAAATATTTAGGTCCAAGGATGTGGCCACAGGTGTGTACTATGATTAGGCAAGGCCATGTGAAAACTGTTGCTTTGTAGTTATAGCGAGTCTATAGAGTGAAACATTGCTTGGAACTCATATCAACATCCTTCTGCAACTCCCATTTTATATACTATTTTATCTCTGAGGTACTTTTCTAAAGAACTTTTTGCCTAAGGAGGTATTTTAAGAAGACCAGAGAAAAGAAATAAAATTGGTGGTTAAATGGTTTGGCTTGGGGAGCTCTGCCCCATCCATCCATTCATCCATCCAGTCTGTATGTACATGTGTAGATATATGTGCATATATGTAAGATGTAGGAATACTTGCGGAGTTAATTGAGACAGGGAGGCAGGCCCAGCCAGAGTGTGGGTATATGAATGTCTATGTGTCTGTGCATATCTGCTGTGCATAACTGTATAAAGCATTCGAATTCTTTTTCCTTTCCTCCCTCTCTGGTTCACAAAGAGTTAACCAGCCCAGCCAGAGGCTGCCGGGACAGGGAAGGGAATGATAATGATTTTTTTTTTTTACTTAGTTCCCTGCTGCTAGGCAACAGGTGTTAGTCGCCCAAGCCAGTGGTTTTAACCATAGAATAAGCAAGAAAGTTTTTAGGATTGTTTTAGACGTTATTAGCAAACATTCCAGTCTAGTTAGAGAGCTAAAAGCCCAGAGATCATCAGTCTTTGAAGCTTAACTTCGCATCGCATCTAACACTGTTTCCCTGCATCAAACCATGCCAGGCTGGCTCCTGGCAAGAGACCTTCCTTTGCAGAGTGAAAACAAAGAGAGCTGTGGACATTTCTCTCCAAGAAATCATGCCCATTTTCTGAGATGCTGTCCTCTTTCCTTTTGTCAAGACCTCCCCTTCATCTATCACATGGTTTACGTACAGGTCAGTCCTACCTTCATTTGGCAGAGTCATAAAGCTGTCACAAAGCAGGACAAACTACATGGAACTTTGTAGCTCCCTGAATACCAGGACATAGAAGTGGTTCAAGGGCCAAACTCTGCCCTCAACCCAGAATAATGACACTCAATTGGGTGACACATACATTGAATGACAGGGCATTACTGAGAGGTTTGAAGATGGAGATAGGAGTTGAGCAGACATGCTTAGGAAAAAGCAAGATAAAAGAGAGAGCCAGGTCCTGGGGACTATACTGCTGAGATCTAGCCTCCTGTGAGCGCTAATCCTGAACTTTAAGTTATCTGAGGTCATCAAAATTCCCTGCATAAGCCACTCAGAGTTTGTATTTCTAGCATTTACATATCAAAGAAACCCTCTCAGCACTACTCATCCATCTGAACACCTCCATTAGTTCCTTGGTTCATTGATTTTTTTTTTTCAGTGAAAGGTTTTCAGGCTGGAAACTAAATTTGCATGACATCTTGATTTTTCTTGGTTTGTTGATAGAAGGAGATCCATAAAGTAAGAACTAGGAACAGGGCCAAGGTGAATGTTTTAATCTTATTTAAGTTTATCAAGAATCTAATGACTTTTGTCAACAACTCACAAAATCACCTAGCCCTAATATGGCTTCCTGTTGCTCAGATAAGGAGTGCCCACAAGGAGCTGTGGTTAGCCACAGGTGAAAGCAAAATGTTATTTGTCATTTCTTCTCCTACCACCCTCACAGCTTATATTCTGGGTACAAGAAACAACCCGCCTGATTTCCACCACACCATAAGTCTTCAGTGAGCCATGGCAAGCCCACAGATTCATGTTCCCTTCGAAGATTCTTTCTTAGGCCAGTGACACAGCTCAGCCAGTAAAGGCACTTGTCAACAAAACTGGCTCCCAGACCATGTGGCCCTAAGACCCACATAGGAAAAGGAAAGAACTAACAGGAACAAGTTGTCTTCTGACTTCCGCACATGCGCTGTGGCTCACATATCCCCACACAGATGAAAGTCCTAACATCAGGATCCTTACAGAACCTCCCAAGAGGTCCAGATGCTCTGGCACATTATAGAAGCACTGGATGGGGTGTAAAAATGTACAATGGATTGGCCCAAATGCCCTTCACCTTTCAGAATAAAGATGGTAAAATCTACTTTGCAACAGACCACTAAAGGATCTGACGGACTTTACCACAGTATCTGAGATGGGGAGAGGGATTCAGGATGTGCTAATCCCCTTTGTAGTTGCCTTAGGAGGTAATAAACTCAAACAAAGGGAAGGAGCCACACAAAACAGCTGACCCAAATCTTTAAAACCTCAGATTTACATATGTCTTTTCTGAACTGTGAGATTGTGTTTTTAAGTCAGAGTGTCACACAGCCTAAATTTGCCTGGGACACACTATATGTAGTCAAGGATGACTCTGAACTTGTGATCCTCCTTCTTCTATCCTCTAAGTGCTGTTTATACAGGCTTGCACCAGTATGTCTGTTTTTATGCACCATTGGAAATCAAATCCCAGGACTCCCACCATGCTAGGCAAGGACTTTACCAACAAAGCTACATTCTAGAACCATTAGATATTTGTAAAAGTACACTGTAACCAACATACCAGGTACAGTGCTGGAGACACCATGATGCATGGAAAAGTATCTGGCCTTGGGAAGAGCTGAGACTTCCTTTCCTGTGGTCACCTCAGGAAGAAAAATCAAAATGATGGCTAGGACACCAAAACAACCTCTGAAGCCATCCTGGAAGACAGGACAACAGGTTTGTACAAGCCTCTATCTGATGGTACACACCTGACACCGTGGAAGAGGAGGCTCTGAATCAGGGTCGATGTCCTCTGGTGTACCCATCAGTCACCAAGTAAAAGCTGAACGATAAATATGGCCTGCACTCTATGGACTGAAGTGAGACTTGAGAATTTAAAGATTTGTTACTAAAACAGAAGACCGTGAACATGATTGAATAATTTCTCCAATTAACAAGAATAATTTATTCTTTGAAAGGATAGTCCATCAATTGGACCATATTTCTCATTTCATCCCAATGTAGATGTCACTTCAATAGCAAAGGTTATTTTATTTCTTTGATAACATCATAACATCTTCTACACAGAAGATAACACAAGTTAAAACTAGCAGTATGGTTTATAACTTAAGACGTGTGGGAGTGTGCACAGACGCACACACACATATACACACACATCTTCTGTCAGGAAGAGTTGACATTTACAGTTTTAGCAACCCAGGTTTCCTTTTATGGTAACATGGTTTGTTTTTCTGTTTTGAAAAGAAAGCCATGGATTTATTATGTTCAGCTCCCTACTAACTAAATGAGCGGAAGGGAGAGATTTATAAAGCAAATAAACAGAAAGATTTATGGTTTCTTTCTCAGAGCAGCTCAAAATTATGGAAAAACTCATTGACCTTTCAAGAGAAGAACTTGGTTCAGCCAAGCAGAAACTAAATGTACCTGAGAGGTTTCCAATTAATCCCTTAATTTAAAGCCTTTGTCTTTCTCCAGTAAATATGCTGGGGGCTGCTGAACCCCATTTATTCCTTTTGAAGTATACTTACCTATGGGCATTATAAACAGCATTTCCTATCACACTAAGCAGTAAGTATCAACAATGCTTGCAATAATTAGGAAATTAGAGAAATGGGGATTAGAAAGAGAAAAGAAACAGAGCAGGCAGCTAAATGGGAACAGTGGGTTTTGCAGAATAAGCTAGAAAGAAAAAGAGATGAGACAGTCTGGTTCCTGAAGAGAGGAGGAAGAGAATGAAAGCCAGAAGGTAACTGGGATGAGATCACATGTTCTAGAAGATTCTGTCATGAAGTGTTCCAGAATGGACAGGCTTAGAAAGAACCAAACCAGCTTCAATGTATGATGGAGTTATCCCATGTCCACACCAACACAAGATTACTGGTAATTGAATGTGTCTCCAACCGTTTCTTTCTCAGATATCAAATTGTGCTCACTCGGGACACATAACAAGAGAACCAGCTAAGCAGACAGATACCACGTAGGGAGTTGCTAATAACTTTATTTCCCAATTTTTGCTTTGTTTTGTGGCGAAAAATACAGTTTGGAATTAAAGTTGATTGAGCTTCTGAGCTTTCTTTGTTGGCAGTATAACCTTGGGCAAACCTTTGATCTTCACAAAGCCTTGGCTTTCTTGGGATAACAATAATAACTAACTTGTAAATTTGGGAGAATTAAGGGATGTAAGAAATATAAGGTGCCTATCCTAATAACTAACATAGAATAGATGCTCAGAAATATTAACTGTCACCAGAAGCAGATTGTCATTCTTTGTCTGGTGTGGGGATGTGTGTGACAGAGCAGTGACATGGGTTGATGTAGAAACAGCTGGATCTGATATAAGAAGATTCAAGCTCCTCTGTTCCCCCTTTAAAGATGAGGGTTAGGATCCTGGAGCCAGAGAAATGAGACTCTTAGCTCCCTGGGTTACCCCAAGGGTTTCTTCTGTTCTAGACCTCAGTTTCCTCATCTGGAAACTGAAGATGGTAATATTTAAATGTATATGAATAAATATTAACAGCAACACTTACTATGACTAAAGTGTCTATGATTGCAGCCAACAATGATTTCCTGAGCAGAGCTGCTGTGTGGCTGGCAAGGCTTGATGTTAGAGAGCAACAGTAAATGAAGCTGCCAGAAGCAGGTGACATCTGGGAGTCCACTGTCCATGCGAACAAGACTACCAAGTGGGCTTCCAATGCTCCTTAAGTAATCCAAGTATCTCTTAAGGAAAGTCAATATGCAAAGAGCCATAAGGTAAGATTAGACTTGATTTACATGCATGTAAGGCCAAGCTCTGAGTATGTGCATGCCATTGTTGCTCTGAGCCTCAGTCTCCTCATCTGTAAAATAGTCAATGAGCAAAGGTCACACCTTAGAAGATAAAGGAAACATCATTCTCTAAAGTAGTTTATAAGTTATAATGCATTATACAAATGTGTACTATTAATATGTTAATATGTGTACACGTTTAATGACTGTTTATCAAATTGAGGAAAACAGAAGGACAAACATTCTTTTATTAACTATTAAATAAATTAAATCTGTAAGACCCAAGTCAGACAAATTGTAAAAGAGAAACAACTAGTTTCAGAGGAGCTTACATTAGAAAAGAGTGAACTCTGACACTTATCAAAACATTTTACCACAAAAAATGCTGGCATCTGTGATATTAATATCCAGGGGTTTCTAGGAATTCTTGTATCTTTAGATATTCTTAGAGGCTTTACAAGCAAAACACACTAAGGACTGTTTTACAAAGTGTCTCAAAGTATGATGACAGGGTTCTTATGTGAAAAAAAGATGATTACAGGTACAAACCATTTAAAGAAAACAGTTTCCTATGAGCTTTTCAAAGCCAATAATTATGTAATCCTGAGATGTGGTGTACAACACGTTTAAAACATATTTAATCAAGGATATTAAATAAGGATTAAGTTGTAAGCAAACAACTTAAGCATTAAGTCTGGAGTTTCAAAAAAAAATAGGCAATCAACTTCAGTGACCAAGACAGAAACACAGGTCAGTGTTGCAGCATTTTCTCTGTCCAATCACATTAGGGCAGTGACAGACCTGTGATTGGACAGGAATAGAGAGGTGGAGCTAGAGTTTTTGGAGGAGAAAAGTCAGAGAGCAGGAGGGGAGGTTCATCATCATGGAGGCAGAGGAAGATGATGATTCAGACCCTGCGCGGTTATAACAACCAGGCTAAGGTTTTTCAAGGTTAGATTAATTAGGTCAAAACACTGTCCTTATCATTTGGCCTTGAAATTATTGTACTGGCATCTTGTAATTATGATATTATTATTATATAAG
>JADRCD010168270.1:0-11028 GCA_019843815.1 Montemys delectorum | reverse complement strand
TCTCTCTCTCTCTCTCTCTCTCTCTCTCTCTCTCTCTCTCTCTCTCTGTCTCTCTCTCATTCACTCTCTCGCTCTCACTCTCTCATAGATGTTAAAAGATACAGGACTGAATTTAGCTTATGAAAGACACCTCATTGCACCTGGTTTCAATAACAGAAATGTATGTTGTGCTGTGACAGGGTAGCAGACTGAATATAGGGTCCTGAGAGGACTCTGGATAAATGTCCATGCCATCTAAGGACATAGTGCTAATGACCTGAGGGTCTTTTATTAGACCTGCCATCTTAATGGACCTACCACCTCTTAAAACCATCACACTTGGAAGCAATTACAAACACTTGAACCTCTGGGGCACACACTTAAATTACAGCAATAATTGATGTATGATAGAATCACAGTAAAAGTCTAATGAATGAATTCATGACAAGAATTGATATTTATTCAGCACATATTATGTGTCAGATACAATAAGTGTTTTATAACATGAATTCATTAGGTCTCTATCAAATCCTATCAGGAAAAACATTTTCTTTCCCATTTCAAAGTCTTCTGATTGTATCAGTTTCCTCACTTCTGAAAGAAGATCCATGAAATAGGGTCCATGAAGAAGGTAAAGCAGACAAAGTGACTTGATCAAGCTACATACTTGAATTTGCCCTGAAGCAGAATTTGAAGTTGCGATATTTGAACCAGAAGTCCAAATTTCTACTTCCCAAACTATTCTGAGTGAATAATAGGACTCAACTACCCACCTCCACCCCAAATCCAGCATTCTTTTTCCAGGGATATGTGTAGGATGTTTTATTGTAATTCAGATGATGAGCATTCTGATGAAATATTTTGAACATTTCTTGACATCTAGAGAAACAAAATTTCCTGACACAGATACGTTGGAGGGCACACTGATCAATGTGTGGTTTTCTTTATGGTGTTTAAACTTTCTTGGCAGTGGGGACTTTTATCTCTGGGAAAACAAAACATTAGCAGGAGACTAAGAGGTCAAACATATGGCATCAGGTTGGGGTAGAAAGCTTAGCCTTCTTTCTAAAACCCTCTCCCCAAGTGTGTGATGCAGATGTAGCATTTCTGTTCTAGCCAAGTCCTTTGAAATAAAACTTTAGAAGCCTAATTACATAAATTACTTGATAAATACCCTACTAATATCTCAAATCATTTGTTCAATGTCACACAGCTGACAGATAATAGAAACCAAGTCTTCTGGTACTAAGAGCAGCATCCTTTCTACCTCATCACTTCAAGGAAACTGAATACCAAACCATAGATTCATGACACAGAGACTGTCCTACTTATCTTGCATCACAAACAACATCCTTAAATTCCCAATGCTAGGGTCATATTTTACTTTAATATGTTGAATGCGATGTCTTTAGTGTTGATGATCAGAGAATGCAAGAAACTTAATAGAATCAAATGACGATAAGATAAACCCAGGGCTAAGATACTGAACATCTAAAAAGGTTAAAGTCTGCAGTAATATTGATGGAACAAACTACATCCACACATCCAGGTCCCGACCTTGAGCAACTAGTCCTTAGAAAATCCACAATCCATTAGTCTTACGCAGTTATGTTTGATGGGAGCAGCAAGTGAATCAATGCTTTTTCAAAACAGGATAATGAAAGCCCAGTGTTTACTGTACTAACATGGGCTCCTCTCTGCCCATGGAATTTTAATAATAACCAACATCAGTGTTTAATTTAAAGATAGAACACACTGGTTAAGAAACTGCTAAAAATAATCTGCTTCATATTGATGGCTTTGGCTTTGTTGACTCATAAAATGTCAGGGTTGGAAAAAAATACCTAACGGAAGCTTCTGCTGTGATTGTTCCTTTAATTATTGATGCTCTGTTCTTAGTTTTCACACCCAACAGCTAAGATGTGATAGGGCAAAGGCTCTGTGATGGACTAAGCATTCAGAGGCTCACTCTTGATGCTACCACAAAACTCTAAGCCTCCCAGAAAACTACTTCACTGTTGAATGGTGTTCTGATATTAATATCCTAAGAAGGAGAGGGATGCCTGAGCACTATTATCAAACCAAGGAAGTAGAGAAGACTAGGAACGACACTGTGTTCAACATTATATCCATGAAGCTCTACACTTGAAATTTTTCATGAATATTTTCTAACGACTTCTCACTGACAGTAAAAACTTCAAAATCAGTAGACTGGAGAAGTCTCACTGTTTAGGTGATTAACAATTAGCAGAACTAACTTCGAACTTTGGCTTTGTCAACCATGTGTACTCAGGCTCATTGTATAAATGATGGTTTGTATTGCCAACTTGATGAAATCTAGAATCACCAGGGAGACAGACTTCTGGTATATCTGTGAAAGACAATCTTATCATCCAGCTTTTTGTTTTAAATAGCCAGGGCCAGGGTCACCTGCCTGGGGACTAGGTATGCTGCTTCCCAGTTCTCAAAGTGTTGGGCCCTTCCATACCAATCACTGGGTCCCTCCCACAGCAATCATCATTCACGATGATCTCTCACTGACATGGCCACTGGCCAAATTAACCTGGGAAATTCTTCCATTGAATTTCCTTGTTCCCAGGTGGTCCTACACTGTAGTAAGCAGACACTGAAAACTAACCAGCATGTTTGCTTGCATTGCCTTTGTAAGAGTATTTTATGACAGCAATAAGAAAAGAAACTAAGACAGTGTTCACTTCTGCATCTGGAGTACCTGTAAGTCCTTTCTAGTTTTTGTCTGCCATTTCCTGAAGCCAGACATCATTGCTCGGTGTTTAACATACATTAAATTCTATGCTTACATATGGCTCTCCCGTTTTTATCATTTCCCTTGGCCAATGCCAGTCAACTCTGTGGATCCTGTACTTGTCCTCAGAAAGAGAAAAGCTAGAATTGGTTTCTGAAAATCACAAATGGAGACATGACACAGGCTTTCCAGGAGGTGTCAATGTGTATGTGAATCATGCATTGCTCATGACAATGGGAATAAGTCAGCATTCAAGGTTAAATTTTCTTTTTGTCTCCAGTTCCTTTTTCTAAAATTTATCAGTTTCTGACATTTACACACAGCAAGAACACAAAGTCAAAGGAAACCTATGCCCTCACCACCCCCTACAGGGTCCATTTCAATGGCTTTCAGCTTTGAGGTACAGCAAGCAGACAGTGCCTTTGGATGTCTCAACAGCAGAAAGAGAGAGACACCTGCTCCAATGTGTACCTCTCAACTCTGCCGGCCTAATAACCTAGCCCAGACCCACCAGAGGGTAGGAAGGTAACACAAGCTGCTTCATTGTGCTCCTAGAAGACCAGAATGGAAAGGGAAGTTCTCATGTACAAAGCTTGGGCCAGCCCCAAAATTATTTTCACAGAAGACCAGTGTCAGCTGCACGTGGAATGGCTTCTCTGTGCAGGAAAGCTAGTTGTGAATCAGTCACAGTTTGTGCTCAATATATTTCTTATGTTTGTCATCCAGTCTATCAACTTTTCTGACAGCCTCGTTGTGCCAGACTCCTTGAGTGAGCCCTGTACTTTGCGGAGCAAAAGGGCAAGGATATTAGTGGTTAGTCACAGTACATGAGCCCTATGTGAGCACAGAAAAAAGAACCTTGAGCAGGCTGTAAGAGGAAGAAACTTCTTTTTAAGATTAGGAAGAGAGAGAAAGAATGTGTCTAGTTATATTTAAATTTCAAGACAAGAACAAATAGGGGTTGTTTGCTTTTGGTTTGTTTATGCATACATATTTTGGGTAAAAATGAAAAATACTTATGCTTTAAAATATATTTGATGAGTATATGAAATTACAGATGAACTGTCTTTTGTTTCTGAAGCCTTCCCCTCTGAGGTGGTCCTCAGACAAGGTCTGATTTGGGGAAAAACTGATTACTCAGGGAGTTAATTTATTTTAAAATGTGTTCATTTTTCAAGGTTAGAGTTGTCTCACTTCTTTACATAGAAATAGCCAGGCAGGTTGTATTCCTCTATGATCAAAACAAGGCCCTCTTTAAGAAAAAGGTCAACAGCACAGATGACTTAGCCTTTCCATGCTCTGTACCCATACATTCATTTGATAGGACCAATATGAGATCTGTAGGACAGATGAATGAGTGATGGCCCTAGATGTTATCAGGATTTTCTCTGTTTATTCACACAGCTAGCAAAATCTTACTCCCAAGAACCAAGTACAAAGTAGTCACTTAATAAACATCAAATGCTTAAGTCAACAACAGAAAGAAATAATGCAGAGAGAAAAAGTCAAGTCTTTGCTTTGCCTTGCGAACAACATCTTCCCTTCTCCAGCCCTTGCTTCCCTTGCCGGTAAAGAATAGATTATCTGCCTCTCCTTTTAAGGTGAGTCTGAGTTGTTCCGCCTGTGTGTATATTCAGAGACTGCCCTATATATTAGAAAAAATCCATAAAGCCCTTCTCTTTCTCTTTTAGGGAGGCCAAGATTTAATATGTAAAGATAATATTGAGCAATAACTCATTGGGAAATTACCTTTGCTAAATTTAGAGAGTGTTTTTGTTTCATAATTCTCCACAAATCCTTTCAAATTTTTAATCCTAGGACCAGTTTCAAAACCTCCAAGCTTCTCTATCTTTATATGATGCCACAAATAAGTCAAACCTGTTTGACAAAGAAAAAACTATGTATTTAGGTTCATCTTGGACATGAATGTCACCTTTTGGCTTTGCTATTTTAAAATGTGATTATATGTCTGCAAAAAATAAGGAACAATTTTTTTCTACTTTAATTTTCTTCAACATTTTTAACATGCAAGAACAAATTATGGCTGGGCTTTTTCTTCTGAGAATGAGTTCAATCAAATTAATGATGCTGGACCCCCAACTGCACATGAAGAATCTACTGAGGAATCTTTGTCATAACCCAGTCCTGGGTCTTGGCCTAAAGAAATTAAGTCAAAATCCTAAGGGATGTAATCCTGACTTGTAATGACTTCTAAGTGAATCTAATTGGCAGATTGCCAGAACTGGGATATACTGAATTCAATCACCAGACTTGTTTCCATGGCATCGGATCTTTATATTGTCCTTGTAAGATGTGTGAAGCCAACAATAGGTCACTCAGTCTTGGAGTGTGATGAAGAAATGGATTTAGGGAGAGACATTAACGTGGAGAAGACTAAGGGTCAAAGGCTGTAGCAAGCACTTCGTTTCCATAATAGTTGAGAATGTCTGACGGTTTGCTGACTTGCTTCCTGGGGTTTACGTAGAGTGGATGTCTAAAACCACCTTACTGAGCAGGACCACGTGAGAAAGTGCGTGGACCAAACTACAGGCTCCTCTCAAAAAGGGTTCTCAGCCACAACGTTGCAGCTGCTGCAGTGATAACTACGGCTCAAGAAAAACAGCCTTCCTTTTCTCCCTTCCCCCAATCTTTATCGTCTTCAGCTCCTCCAATGCTGACGTTTCTGAGGGAGAACACAGCAGGAGTAGGAGAAAAGATGCTGTCTGGCAAGGCAAAGCCAGGGCACAGCTTCTTGTCTTTGTTCCTTTATGTTGTTGAATTAAACTTTTGATGCTTATTGAGTGGCTACTATATATTTGATCCTAAGGAGCCTCTTAGAGAATCTGAATGGCAGGGTAGGATTTAGGTACACGAAGGAGAGGAAAAATACAACTACTCATTAGGGCCTCACTTATTCACATATCTGACAGGTCTTATAGTGGTCTTACCAGGGGCATGAACTAGGCAGGACTATGGTGGCACTCATCTCAAAGATCACTTTTTTTCTCTTCTTATGACATAAACACTGAAGTTATCATGCAACTAACAGTTAGACTTGGGGCTTCTCTTCATTTTCTTATCCTTATTTAATTCTCACTGAAATTCTTTGTGGATTTCCCACTGAACAAGTGATGTTCAGAAAGGAACATTAGCATGACCTAGGTCACACATTAGCTAACTAGCAGATTTAGTGTGTACCTTGGTTGCTCCCTCACTTGTGACCAATATTCCTACTTTTGGTCATTTTTTTTTCTAGACTTGTAAAAATTTCCATTTTGGCTCCTAGGCCTTATTGGTTTGCTGAATTATGTGGCAATTTCTGGACCCTTCCTTATAGATTTTGTATTGTTTTGTTTTGCTTTGCTTTGCTTTGCTTTGTTTTACTAGACAGACAAACTGTATCCTGTTTATTTGTGTCTCCCACTGTCAGCACATGATTTAATTGACATGTTTATTCATTAACAAATGCTAGCTGTATGGATTTGGGAATGAAAGAAGGTACGCTTCAGCAGCCAAAAATTCCATGTAATAAGTCACACTTTGAGGTAGCTTTAATGCCAAAGATGTGTGATCTTGAAGCTTTTTTTGAAGATCCCCACAATATGGGAAGAGACTAGAGATCCTACCAATTGGTCTGTGTTCTGGTCCTGGGCTCTAAAGCAATCAAAGGAGAATTTATATCAGCAATTGTTTAAAAGAGAAAAAATGTCAAGAGGATCAATCAGTTCAGCAATGTGAAGTTGATTTTGTTCTCCTATCTCATGCACACAAGTGATGAGATAGGTAGCTTGCAGAGCCTTATTGAAAATGACCTGAGACCACACCTGGGCCCAGCAGACAGAAGTCCATGGTTACTGAAGTCCATGCTGGGGGAGGGAATGTACCCATGACACATAGCAAGCTTACTCATACCAATAGCCTTTAGTGAGAGTCTTGGCATTTGAGTCTTGACAGATACAAATGTTAATCCAAAACTCCAGAGGATCAGAATTTATGTACAAGCAAAATGTAGGAAAAGAAAAAGGCAGGAACGATAGGTTTGGGAAACCCATGAAAATTATTTGGTGAGTTATTTAGAGTTATTTAGAACCAATTTAAAGTACTTAAATAACAACTGTCTGATTTAAAGAAATAGAAACTGTAAATAGCAGTACAGCTCCATTAAAGCACAATGTCCATCAGCACAACCAATCTCTGCATCTCAGATTGGTACAACCCAGAGACTTTCTTAGAACAGAGAGCCCAAGCCTCCCCAAGGATAAGAAGGGAATCATCAGTGACAATGATAGTATAATGAAATTAGTCCAGTTAACTTTAGTGGGCATAAGTAGATTAGATCCTGCAGTGAGCCATATTAATATTCATTTAAATTAATTCCAGATGAGAAAATAGAAGTGACAGAAAAACAAAATAACACTCTCATTGCAAAACTGAGTTGGGCCACCCTTTAGAGACACAGAGATAATTTTAAATAGTGCAAGGATAGGAAATGTTAGCAGTAGAACTCAAATAATTTTCTACATCTATTTCTGGGATTTAACGTTCAGGAACAAGTAAACTCAGGAAGCTCAATTTTAAACCTTCAGTTTAAAAGCTAAAAGCTCTATAACTCCTCTACAGGAGAACCCATGCTCAGTCTAAGAAAGGACTGAAGGAGCTGAAGGGGTTTCCAACCCACAGGAAGAACAACAGTATCAACCAACCAGACCCGGCAGAGCTCCCAGGGACTAAACCACCAACCTAAGAGTACATATGGAGGGACCCATGGCTCCACCTGCATATGTAACTTTGTTGGACATCAGTGGGAGGACAGACCTTTGGTCCTGTGAATGCTCAATGCTCCAGGGTAGGAGAATGCCAGGGTGGGAGGCAGGAGTGGGTGGGTGGGTGGGGGAGCACCCTCATAGAAGCAGGGGGAGGGAGTATGGGATAGGGTGTTTCCAGAGGGAAAAGGGGATAACATTTGAAATGTAAATAAATAAAATATCCAATAAAAGAAAATACAAAAGCTAAAAGTTTTAAATAAAATAATTTGGTTTTAATTGAAATATGATCTCAAAATATTTTCGGATTTGTCCCTGAAGAGGAAATACAATTCGTCTTTAAACATTAATATTTAATTAATGTTATATATACAATAAAACATATTATGTTCTATTACAGTTATATATTTACATATTATTATAATCCAGACATATTTTCTCTACTGAGCTGGTAACCTGGTATAAGGAATCTGCACAAACACCGGTCAGAGATAAATATAGTTCACACTATTTTTTTCAACGTGTTCATGGTGTGAACATTAGCCAGAGCTCAGGTGTTCACTGTGGTTCTCTGTTACACACAAAGGAATGAAAATTATGGCTATTTCTAACATAAAGATAATGTTTTATTATCTTGTGTTTTCATCTTTTTAGTAAATGTGTTTTCGTGTTCATTTCCAAACCATACATGTTTCTCATCTTAGTAACATAATGTTAGATGTCTCTGATTTATAAACATGTATGTTAGATAACTATGCAGTATCACCAATGGATAATAGCAGGGTCCACAGTGTGAGTGGAGAGGTGGGAGGGAGTGTGGCAGGAGTACAGAGATGGTGTTCTCTGAAGGTACTTCTCTCACAGAAAAGGTGGTAAGGCAGCCTAGATTCTTTCTTCATTTCTGTGGTTCTCTTTAATTTCTAAATGACGGTTCCTTCCTATAAGCTTAATATAAACTTGTTTTATACTATAAAGGTGTGTATGTGTATGAGAGAGAGACAGACAGACAGACAGAGACAGAGACATAGAGAGAGAGACAGAGACAGAGAGAGTAGAAAGAAAGGAAAGAAATATGTTAAATAAAGATAGAGGAAGTCAAGGTAAAGAGATAACTCAGCTATAAACATTCTTGCCTTGGGAACATGAGAGTCCAAGTTGTACCTTCAGCATCCACATATAGAAAGCTAGGCATGGTCATATGTGTTTATATCCCCAGTACTTGGAAGGCAGAGAAAATAGGATCCCTAGAGCTCAATGATTAACCAACCTAGCCTAAAAATATTGAACCTCAGTAAGAAATTCTATTTCAAAAATTAGGATGAACTAACTGACTCCTAACAAGGTTGAACTCTAACAACCACACACATATGCACATATAGCCAGTTCAAACATCTAAAGACATACATGGATGCATAAAAGAGTAAAAAAAGCAAAGAAAAACTGCAATCTGAAGTCACTATTGATCAACTTAAATCTGTAAATTTATAGATCTTAAACACAGTTAATGTATTCAATGTATACAGTAAGTCGGGCTGCAAATACTAACTGGTAACATGTTGATTTATAATTTAACTTATGGAGGTATCTTCTTATATTGTAGAAATATAATAGATGAGATTCTTGCATACAGGTATTTCATACTTAAAATGTATCATATATTACTTAGCTCTGCTGTTATTAGCCTTTCCTGCTCCAATTTTCATTCTTGTAAATGCTGTACTCATAAAATAAATATTTGTTCAGATACATGATTTCCTTCTAATACTCTTCTAAAGTAGACTGGATTTTTTCCAAAGGGCAGGTGCCCTTTGAGGCTTTTGAATCATGATGCTATATTGCCCTCGGGAAAGGCAGTACAAATAAATTCAGAGAACATTCTACTTTAATCTAACCAAAACTGAATGTTTTAATGGTTTTTTTAAATATATTTTTGCCATAAAGGATGGCACTGTTTCTTCTTCCTTGACTTTCATTTGATATACACTTTTCCTGAATCTATGTGAAGGAGATTTAGCCTTAGCTTCCTATGCTGCCCTGTCTGCACCTAGCACTGAAGGATCTAGCAATAACTAACCTTACAAAGTGATTCATTCTCTTCTCCTCAGCAAGAGCTGATTGATTCTTCCTGACAAGATAAGCACTGCCCATATACATATTTCCAGGCTAAACAGATAAAAAACATAAATTTAAAAAAAAAAACAGAAAAAGATGAGCTCATGTTCATAATATCCCTGGTATAACAATGTTGCAGAGTTCCATTCTATCCTCAAAGAATAACATCCATAATCTTCATCAAAGCAGATTGGAGACAAGAACTCCTCCCTGTAAGGTTTGTTAACTTCATTGACTATTCCCTTATAGAAGGAAGATTTGGACGAGTTATTTGACACTCACCAGAGATTCCTGGCGCTCTTCCCTATAAGATTCAGTCAAGTATATACAATTCTTCTGCAGTTGAACATATCTTTTTGATCTCAAGATATACTAGAGTATATATACTATGTACCATTTCAGAAGGGATTCCATATATGCAGGTCTATAGAAATCATCATCCAGTCATGGATGAGACTTTTTGGTCACAACTGCTTTGGGATCACCCATAACCCTATAAGCCCTCATTTCTGTTCTAAACCTGGTGAACTCAGTGGTTCAGCGAGGACTTCAGTAGAATCATACTTTGTTTTGTTATTGGCAATTTAAAAACAGGGGACAGAGGATTGCTTATGTCCCCTCAGAAAAAGAATGGTCAAAGCAAACAAGAAAACTTTCTGCAGACACACCATTGGGAAGGAAAAGTCCTTGCCTCTCAGAGAGTCTCCTGGTTGGATTTGTTGCTACAGACAGCAAAAGGTTACATCTGGCCAACTAGAAATATTACCTGAAGGAAAGATGCCATGAGGGGGTACTAGTTTCATCACCTGGTGGCTTCCAGATGAAATGTTGAAAGGCTTATTCTTGCTATCCTACGCAGGAAAGAATCACAGAAGGTCACTCTGAATGTCTAGGATCTGCCAGTTTCTTTAGAAAGACAAAACACCTGCTGGAACCAACCATTTAACAGAAGCAGAGTCAAAGACAAAGTCATAGAGAGGCCATACCCAATAGGTAAAGATTTTCACAGCAATAGGATCCAAGAGGCCAGGCTAGGTACTGGGTCAAGGGAAACTCAAATGTAACTTTCCTCAACTTTATCCCACTGGTAAAGTGCTCTTTGACAGTGAGGGTGGTAGGTAGACCAGGCTGGAGTCAGAGCTTCTGGCTTTAATTCGCACTTACTAAATCTCATATGTGAGGTCACAGGCAAATTATTGCTATTTCTAAGCATTAATTTTTCTCATCCTTCAAATGAAGTTAATAATGCTTTTTGTTCACAGGGTCCACTGTGAAGTAAGTTGCACTTCCCCAAATTCATAGTGTGGAATCCTTAATGTTCAGTGTAACTATATTTTCGAAACAGGGCACTTAGAGAACATGCATGAATCTGTAAGAGTAGGCTCTTAATGCAATATGACTTTATAAGAA
>JADRCD010168268.1:0-12736 GCA_019843815.1 Montemys delectorum | reverse complement strand
ACACACACACACACACACACACCATCACCACTACCATCACCACCAAAAAATAAGTAACAAATAACTTTAGTAAAAGCAATCTTATGTTCATGAATAAGGAACAAAAACCCTCTTCACCTACATTAGATTCTCCTGCTAGAGCCTTATAAATAGCCTGACTAAAGACAGAGTAACTAGAGAAACAAAAGTTTACTAATGTGTATCAGACTAGCATGTAGGCATCAAGAGATCAGAAATTCAAAGGGATGGCTAGAGCTGCCTTGCTAGAGGGAAGACAAGACACTAAAGAAGCAGGTGACTGTATCTGGGTGTGCTGCTTGAGTCCTGTATGCAGGAAGAGACTAGGGTTTTCATGTGGAGGCTTTTTGAAAGACTCTGCTTTTAAACAGATAAATGATTTCAAGAATTCATACTTTAAACATAACATGATTGTGTCAGGGCCTCCCTCACCCAGGCTGGCCTCAAACCCTGAATTCCTGTCACAGGTTCATAAATTCTAGGATTACAGGTGTGCATCCTTCCCCAGTACAAAGTAATCCTTATACCTCAGTGACCTGCTTTGATTCTGTGCTCCAATGCACTTTCAGTGCTCTGGGAAGTTGTCTTCAAGTTGTAGCTTCTAAAACTATTTATAATTTAAAAATGATATAGTAATTATGGATACCACTTACTTTCATATTCTCCACTTAGTATGAACTGTTTTCCCTATATATAAAGTGCAGAGCTTTTATAGAGTTCAGTGAAGATAATTAGTAATTAATGTCATGAAGTTACAGAGGAACCACTACCACAAGGAAAGTGTAGCTGATGGTCACAGATTTCTTTTTTAATATTTAAAGCTTTTCAATAGTAAGTGAAGTTTAAATAAAATTAACTAATGGATCTGTAAATTTATTACATAATATTTTCCTTACATTATAGAGAGCTCATGTTAAAATCACATACTTAATAGTCATTGTATTTATAATAAATTTGTACTTTAAGTTAGAATAACTTCTAATTATCAAATTCTCTTAAATTTATATGAGATTTAAAAAAAAATTTAAAAGCCAAAGCTTAGAACTCTCAGTAATATAACATTTAGTTGAGGAAGAACTTCCAAGACACAAGGGGGCACTGTCTTTCCATAATCTGAATGAATTTTACCTAGCTTTTTGCTTACTGTAAATGTTCTTCTTTCCCTAAATTTTTCTTCATAGTCATATAAGCTAAAATACTATTTGGCTAAAGCTACAATACCCAAACCCACTATAAGCTTTCCTAGTTTACAATTCACTATGCCAGTAGCAAAATGCTGACCCTTTTCATGTATTTACATGAGTTTGAGAAAGGCGAATGATTCTCAGATTGGAGGTGGGCAGCACACTCAGCTGTTGCTGTTTGGGTCTGGGTAGGGACTGTTGTAGAATAGTTGGGTTGCTCTGGGGAAATACAACGCCTGTGCTTGGAGAGGAGCAGGATAAAGACTGGACTGTTGGAGCTGCAGCTGCATTTTCCATCGAGTACCAAGTTGGTGCTGATGACTGTTTTGTTTTTATTGTCATGGAAACTTGGATCTGTAGAATGGATATTCTATTCATCTGGGAAAATAGCAGTTCCTCACATAAAACATAGGGCCTTCCAGAGCAGTTCCTAAAATAGATATTCCCTGAGTATGATCCAAAAATTTGAGGAAGGAAGAGTGGAAGAAAGCCGTCATCTCACCACTCCTTCAGAATTAACAGATAACTACATTAAGCTCATTACTTTCCATTAGAAATTTGAAAGACATCGCATTTATTTAAAATCAGTGTAATTGCTATCTGCCCTCTAGACATTTCTTTCAGATATTAAGATCTGTTGGGAATTCTGAACCTATGTTCTATTAAGCAATTGCTTAACAAACAGTCCTTTTAACTTCATCCTGCTTATCTGTTAGAATCTTCCACTCAAATATCTTTAGTCATGGAACATTTTTTTTTAAGAAGCTTTACCCAAAATGAAGAAATAATATAGAAATTATTGTTAGGTTTGGGAATGAAAAGAAAGAACAGAATTAATAATGAGGTCAAAAGTGCCATGGGTACTTATACATAGCTTTATAGAGTTGTGAATGGAAAGGAATAATCACAAGCCATTTTCTATGTAGTCCAAGGGAATTCTAATTGTAGTTACAATAAACATGATTTAGAAAATACAAATGTTAGTAAATGATAATAATATGTAGATAATGAGGCCTGTGTGAGTTAAAAGAATTCTCAAACTTATATTAAGAAAAGGGATAGTTATGACAGCTTATTGAAAGTTATTGGTGAGGCTTTCTACTGGATAAGACTTTCTAATACCTTAAAAAATAATAGAGAAAGAAATGTCAGAGTGTCAATGTTTTATGTAAGAGAGTCAGTAATAAGCTATGACAGGAAGTGTCATTTGAACAGGGACATGAACTTCCCAAAGAATGGCTTGTGCCAAAGGGCTATTGAGCCCAGTAAACTTTAATAGCAGAATATTTGAAATGTTAAAAAAAAAAAAAAAAGACAATACAAATCTAGAAAAATGCTCAGATGGAAGGGCAGGGGTGATGGCTCCATTGAAAAGGTATTTTACCACACAAGTGTGAGGACTTGAATGGCAAACCCTTGTTATCCCAGTCCTAGGGAGGTAGAAGCAGGAATATTCCTGGGATTCACTGACCAACCAGTTTAGCAACTGTGCAATCTCAAGGACCCGATGGGGCCTCAGACAATATTGCATGGTGAGATCACAAATATATTGGTCCATACTGGCTGTAATGTTAATTTTTTTAAGTATAAGGATTTTTTTTATTTATGTATATATTTATGTGGAGCCTGGGTAGTTGTGTGAAGTAGTTAGTTGTATGTAAGTCTAGGTGTTTTTAGAGTTCATTGGCCTCAGACCTCTGTGGAGCTGGAGTTATAGGCCATTGTGAGCCATCCAATATGAGTGCTGGGAACTGAACTCAGGTTCTCTCCAAGAGCAGTATGTATGTTTAACCACTGAGCCATCTCTGTAGCATCTTAAGTATAAGTTTTAGTGTCAGTTTAAAAAATATGTCTTATAGAGATTAGTCATTTTATTGAATATATATATATATAGAGAGAGATATAGTCTGATAGAGGTAAACAATTTTCAAAGTCAGTGTAATTCTGTTCTAATTGAGAGATGTGCTCTAAGAAAGAATGACTTCTAAATAATATAATTTACTAATACCATATACAAATACCTATACCAAGAATTTTTAAAGCTTGTACAACTATATGACATTGAAGTTAACTAACCAAAAGCTGATGGCCGAGTACTCAGGAGTGGACATTCTGTGAGTGAAATTATGAGAGAGAACTTGACAGTCTCCAGCTTTGTAACCTTTGGTAAATAACTACATGCTTTACAGATAATGTTCATAAAGCAAGCAGTTTGTTGCTCATTCACATGTGTCAGCTCACTTTAGTGAGATTTTAGGTGCCATGTAAAGTATCTCATATAAGAAACAAAGATCTCTTTACATTTTAAAACAGAAACATCTAAATAAAATTCTGGATTTTCTAAGGTTTGTTTGCTTGGTTGATTGGGTTTTTTTTTTTTTTTTTTTTTTTTTGAGTAAGAACTTAGCTGATTAAATTTTAATCCACACATAGGAAGCAGAGCAACAAAGCAACAGTTTATATGGGTACATTTTTTTTGTAATTTCATATATAGAATATTTGCTTGGTTAGTTGGTTTTGACATCAACTGAATTATGGCAAAATGTTACAGTATAAGTAGCTAGGATTTGGAAGGCAAATAGGTGAGGAGGGACTTGATATTTGCATTGGTTTCCTGAGTACTGCTCTATGTGCACATGCTAGGCAGTTTAACTTGAGACCAGGGAGAAATTCCCCAAAAAGGAATGCGATGAGTAATTGCTGAAACTCAGATGAAGCTGAAAAGAGTTTTCTCATTTAGTAGGTATCTGTAGAGTTTTCAGAAAGCTGTTGTGTTGGTAGAAGTACTGTCCTGGACATACTGCAACAAACTTAAAGGCAAGCCTGGGAAAGGACTAAACTAATTCCAAGGCACTTGACTGTTGCCTGGCATTTTTAAAGGAATACAACAAAATGTAACACTCCAAAATACGCATTTTCTAAGATCTAGCATTGACTTATACATCACCAGGACATAAAATGAAGTGGGAAATTTGAAAAACATTCATCAATAGAGTTAGTAAACCCAGAAATTATGTAGATGTGGAACCAACAATGAAGGATATTGAAGTAGCTGTTAGAAATGTGCTCATCAGCTCAGGTATGTAGAGGAGATGGGAATAGAATAGCGTAGGAAAATAAGAAACTGCCAAAGGAGAGAAACTCATAGAATTTCTGAGTGAGAATACATTATCTGGAATGAAATGTGGAAGGTGAGAGTGACTGCCGATTACTTGCAGCAGCAGAAGCCTTTCTGACCCATCAGTGCTGAGTTGCAGATATGTGACTTAAACACGAAGGAGAAGACACGTTTGTTGGCTTCTGTATGTGTATCTCAGTACTTAGGAGGCTGAGGCAGAGTTACTCCAAGTTTGGGGCCAGTTTGGGCTACAAAGTAAAACTGTACACACACACACACACACACACACACACACGGCAGACAAACATGATATACAAACTAGAAAGAACAAGCATCGCCCCACTCCCAACAAGTAGGTAAAGTGAGAGCAGTGTTGAAGGTCTCCATAGTGCCAAAAATGAGCTACCTACCATTTTTCTAGTGATTGGAAAGAGCAATGGGAGTCTTAGCAAATGTCTTCACCAAAAATACATAAATAAAATCAAAGGGTGGCTTCATTGTTTCTTTTGAGGTTTTCTCCTCAAGCCTCCACTGACTCTCATAGGAAAGATAAGGCTGAGCAGGATTCAGTCTCCCCAGACATTCATTTGAAAAGACCTGAGCTGCTGTGGGAGTAGCAAAGTCTCTTGTCCATGAGGAAGTGCTTGAGGAAGAACTGAAACTTGTCTCAGATCTAGAAACCAAGTACAGGTGTCATTCTTCTCAGTAAACCCAGAGTCAGTTCAGGTACAGATAGGGTTTGGCTTCTATAAAAAGGAAAGAGAGGGAAAGAAAGGCATGGTTTTACAAGACAGTGATGTTTAGTGTGGATTGTCAACTTTTTAAAGGATTTGGACTCACCTGGAAGACAAGCCTCCAGAAATACCTTTGAGGGATAATTATCCTCTAAGCATGCCTGAGAGGGAGGGGTTATATTGATAACATTATAGAGGTAGAAAGATCTAAAAGTAGGTGGCACCTTTTTCTTGGCTTAGGTTCTAGATTGTATAAAAAGGAAAAAACAAGTTGAGCACAAGCACATGTGCTCATGCCACCAGAACTTAACCACAGTGAGCCAAGGTTGTATTTATTTGTTTGTTTTGGTTTTGGGGGTTTTTTTGGTTTGGTTTGAGATTTTTTGTTTTGATTTGGTTTTTTGTTTTTTGTTTTTGTTTTTTGAGACAGGGTCTCTCTATGTAGCCTTGGCTGTCCTGGAATCATAAACCGGGCTGGCCACAAACTCTCAGAGATCCACCTGCTTCTGCCTCTCAAGCACTGAGATAAAAATTGTTGACTTTCTCTGAAGTTTTTGTCTTGTCAGGTATTTTGCCAGAACATTAGGCCAAGTACCCAAGACAAGGATCTATAGGGGATTGAACCTAAACCAAACAGAAGAGAAGTACACCAGTAGAAACTTAAACAGTACAAAGAAAGAGCAGTGCATTGCTTGGGCAGTACAAGAGACTAAAATGAGAGCTTACAGCCCATATTTAATGCCTTACATAGGAAGAGGGCAGGCCTATTTCTTGGACTGGGGATTCTTTCTATACATGATATCAAGTTATCTACATTATAACAGAGAAAAGTAAGAGATGAAAGGAGTTATGGGTCGGTGAGTGGGGTATGGGCTCCTGCAACCCCAGAGCTTGGGTCATCCAAACAGCAGAATTGCACGAGCTTGAAGCCAGTCTGGACTGGTAAGTAATAAGTTCCAGGCAAGCTGGGGTTATTAAATGAGACCCTGTCTCAAAACCCAAACAAACAAAAACCCAGGTGGTACAGAGACAAATAGATTTCCAAAATTGTCCTGATCAGTAATTTCACATTAAATTTAATTTACCTCAATAACACTCGGGGAGAAACCAAGAGTTGGCAGGGAAAAGTTTGTTTGTTCTTTTTACTATGCTCTATATGTACATTTTAAGAATAGTTTCTTCCCTAAGATGAGAACAAAGAATCACATATATCTACATACTGCTCATTAAGGTCAGTCTGCCTTTTAACTGATGAGTGTAATCTGTGTGTCTTTGTTCTATAAGCGATAGTCAACAATCATACTATACTGAAAATGATTTGGAACCACGAAGTCCCATGTGCTCTCTCCTGGATTGTTTCCCCTAAACATTTGGTAATAGGGAATAAACAGGTTTGCATTCAAGCCAACCTAGCCTGGTGACTTATAGAATGTGCAATTCTCTTAAAAATGATTTTATACTATCCGTTATTTATGCTTCTACTTCTTTTTGTTTGTTTTTTTGTTTGTTTGTTTTTGTTTTTTCCAGACAGCGTTTCTCTGTATAGCCCTGGCTGTCCTGGAACTCACTCTGTAGACAGGGCTGGCCTCAAACTCAGAAATCCTTCTTTTCAGATAATTCTACCACCTTGTATAATTTGCTTGTTTAATCTTTCTGTTCATTACAGTTTCTGAACTAAAGCTACTTGTGGCTATATTTACAAATAGATGCTGTGTGGTAGGTTGGTATACAGACAGCTGTTCATCAGTACTAAGGAATGTAGATGTTTTTAGGTTTTAATGAAATTTTGTGAAATGAAAGGCATAATGAATCATACCAAATTGCAGGTTGTGGTGGTATGCTCCTTTAATCCCAGTACTTGGGAGGGAGAGGGAGGCGGATCTCTGAGTTAGAGGCCAGCCTGGTCTACAGAACTAGTTCTAAGCCAGACAATCTATGAGACCCTGTCAAAACAAAACAAACCTTAAAACATCCAGAACTGCCGGGCAGTGGTGGCAGGCGGATTTCTGAGTTCAAGGCCAGCCTGGTCTACAGAATGAGTTCCAGGACAGCCAGGCTACACAGAGAAACCCTGTCACGAAAACCCAAAAAACAAACAAACAAAAAAAGACAAAGAAACAAACAAATAAAATGCCCGGAAGTACCCAGCAATTCCCTTTAAATTCTTTTCCTAGACTTTACTTTCTTTCTCTCCTATAATTGACTTTTTTTCCTTAGGCACTGATACATATGATAAACTTATTATTTGTTTTTTTCTAGTCAATGGATTTTGTTAAAAATAATTAGGGCTTGGTCTAGAGTTGCCCTATTGATATGGTACTCACTCACCTAACCTGCTTGCATCAGGCTATTTCCCAGCACCATAGTCATGGTAATACCCACTTAAGATCCTGCTCTCAGGAGTTGGGAGCAGAGGACCAAAGTTTAGCCAGCTTAGGCTACAAAAAACACTGTCAGAAAGAGAAGTAATTAAAATTTGAATAGCTTTTCTTTTGTTTACCACCGTTCTAAACATTTTATATGCCAGTACATTTTATCATTGCAAAAACATAGTGAGGAAGCTGTGGGTTTTTTTCCCCAGTTCACAATAGCTGCACCTGAGGAATAGAGAAATTCAAATTCCATCATACATCTGCTATAGAGTTGCAATTTCAAACGCTAGTTTACAGCCAGTGTTTTTTTGAGCATTGTCTGTCATTATCAGGTTAATTCTTTTCTTCCCCTTCTACCTACCTTCTTGTCCTCCAAAAATACTACATTCAGATATACTAGTTTTCCACATTTATTTGAATAGCCATTTATATAGCTTATTCTTTTTATAATTTGGGCTAGGGTGGCCTCCAGTGTGGGATCCTCCTAAACATACTTCTCCAGTGTTGGAATTACAGACAGGTACTACCAAACCATGTGTGTGTGTGTGTGTGTGTGTGTGTGTGTGTGTGTGTGTGTGTGTAGAAGGGAGGCATTTTATCCCCTGGAGCTACAGTTAACAGGTAGATAGGTGGCTGTGAGCCACTGGACATGTATGCTGGGACATGGATCCTAGTCCTCTAGAGGGAGATCTGCAAGTGCTTTTAACTACCAGTCAGTCTTTCCAGCCCTTTATCACATTCGTTTATTTAACCATTTCAATTGATATGTAAACTTATTTTGACAAATGTCTTATTTTTTTATTAGATATTGTCTTTATTTACATGCCATATGATTTCTCCTTCCCAGTTTCCCCTCCAAAAAGAAAAGAAAGACAAAAAAACAAAAAAACAAAAAAAAAAAACAAAAACCAAAAAACAACAAGAACAAACCCCTGTTGCCTCCCCCTCCCCCTGCTTGCTACCCCACCCTCTCCCACTTATTGGCCCTGGCATTCCCCTACACTGGGGCACGGAACCTTCACAGGGCCAAGGGCCTCTCCTCCCATTGATGAGCGACTTTGCAATCCTCTACTATATACATGCTGCCAGAGCAATCAGTCCCAACATGTGTACTCCTTGATTGATGGTTGAGTCCTCCGGAAATTGGACATAGTTCTACCCGAGGACCCAGCTATACCATTCCTGGGCATATACCCAGAAGATGCTCCAACATGTAATAAGGACACATGCTCCACCATGTTCATAGCAGCCTTATTTATAATAGCCAGAAACTAGAAACAACCCAGATGTCCCTCAACAGAGGAATGGATACAGAAATTGTGGTACATCTACACAATGGAGTACTACTCAGCTATTAAAAACAACGAATATATCAAATTCTTAGGGAAATGGATGGATCTGGAGAATACCATCCTGAATGAGGTAACCCAATCACAAAAGAACACACATGGTATGCACTCTCTGATAAGTGGTTATTAGCCCAGAAGTTTAGAATACAGGAAGAACAACCCACAAACCATAAGAAACTCAAGAAGAAGGAAGACCAAAATGTGAACATTTAATTCCTTCTTAAAAGGGGGAACAAAATACCCACAGAAGGAGTTGCAGAGACTAACTATGGAGCAGAGACTGAAGGAAGTCCAATCTAGCCTGATATAGCTGTCTCCTTAGAGGCTCTGACAATACCTGACTAACACAGATGTAGAGGCTCACAGCCATCCATTGAACTGAGTACACGGTCCCCAATGAAGGAGTTAGAGAAAGGACCAAGGAAGGAGTTAGAAAAGGAGCTGAAGGGTTTGCAGCCCCTTAGGACGAACAACAATATGAACTAACTAGTACCCTTAGACAAATGTCTTATTACTCACCAATGAGCTTTGGGTTCTGACCCATTGAGAAATTGAAACTAGTTTTTACTCATTTTCAGTTTGCACAGTAAGTCATAATGCTCTGTGAAAACTGAATGCAGCGTATGTTATCCTCAGAGTACTTGTTCTGTAGCATTACTGCTATTTAATGTTTAGCAGACCATAAAAAGGATTTAATGTTTTAGTGTGGGATTTCCCCATCTGTTTCAACAGAATGGCATGGTCCTCTTTTGATGGCTCTGTATCTCTGTGTTTTCCTATGTTATTCAAAGTGTGCTACTTTTCTGTATTGTATATATTGTTAAGCCCAAGTGATAAAATGCATGAACATGTAGAGCTTTTCTTTGAATACAATGAAGTCTTGGTGGTTTCAGCTATTTTTTAAAGCAATTTATTAATGTGTGAACATGGCTGGTTCTGCAGAACTGGAGTTGTAGGAGGGTGTGCACCATCATGTAGGTGCTAGAAACTGAACCCAGGTCCTCTACAAGAGCAGCTGGTGCTCTTACTGGTGAGCCATCTCTCCAGCCCTGGTGGTTTGGGTTATATTGACACAGAGTTTGCCATATTTATCTAGTACTTCATATTTGTAGATATCATAGGTAGGATATGTAGAATAGTCACTTGGTGCTCTGCTTACATGCTCCATTTTCACCACTGCTTATCATCCAAGTCCCTACATTTCTTAACAGCTTGTCCTCACCTTTTACTGCATGCAGTACCCAAATTTATATCCCATAAAAAGTAAGATGCCTGACGCATAGTGTTGTTTATGGTTATCAAATTTTAGGGCCAACTAAATAGATTCCATTATAGTTCAGACTTGAGGTTAAACTGAGAAAGAAGAGGAACTGAGACCAAGAAGTAGTTCAGCAACATGCTCATGTGACACAGCCAGTGCACAGCAGACACTTGACCCTCACCACTCTGATTATGACCAGATAGTGAGGAACGGTAGCAGCTCCATTGAGTTCTTTTTCTTCTTCTCCAACTCCCACTGTCAAGCAAACTTGGTAATTAGTAGTCATTTATTGTTCTCTAATTTATAGCATAATTCTTTTATGCTGTTTTGCTCCCATTGGCTATATAACATAAATAGTCTTGGAATAGAATCTGTCCCGGGCACTCAAATAAAAGTCTAGAGTTCAAGATGCCAAACAAATGGCATCTACCTTCTGATTCTGGGGTTCCATAAAAAACCAGACATCCATACTGACCTTGCCAGATAAGATCGTGGTCCAAATTAAAGAGCCAAATACAGAAATTTTGAGAATTTTATTGAACAAGCAATAATAACTTAATATTCTACTCATTTTATAATACAAGACATTTCTGAGAGAATCACTGATAATGATTTGATAGGAACAGAGTCAGTCTGTGAACAGGAGGACATTGTGTAAGTATATGGTTACCAAGATATTTTAATGCCAGAAGGAAACAAAGTGTCTAAAGTAACTGCATTTGAGAATTTGTTCCCTTTTCAGCCTCTAGTCAAGTTGGTTGATAATGAGCTGTTAGTTTACTTTGTATTTCTTTTTTTGGCATTTGGGTTGTCAGTCTAACCTTAAGAGCTTGGCCATTTTTCTAACCCCATATTTATTTCTTTCCCTGTAGTTATGGGTAAGAGGCTAGGGAACTTTAACTTACTAAATCATTTGTTGCTTGAAAACCACTAATTAAAATACTTTTAAGATATAAATGTTATTTTATTATTTCAACAAATTAGACTTTTATGACATTTTCTCTTGAAATGTAGCCAAATAACAAAGTCTTAACCCACTATTTTATTGGATTGATATAAAAGTTAAACTATCTTTTCTACAACTTTAGTCATGACATTGAACAAGTGCAGAGACATGAAGTGAGAAAGCATTTGCAAGTTCTATTATAGGGACAGTGGCAGTGCAACATAAGCAGTGGATAGCAGTGGATAATTGAGCACAGTGCTTTTTTTTTTTTTAATTAGATGTTTTCTTTATTTACAATATCTCCTTTCCCAGGTTCCTCTCCAAAAGAAAAAAGAAAATAAGGAAAAAAAAACTAAAACAATCCCCTGTACCCCACCCCCTGCTTACCACCCCACCCTCTCCCACTTCCTGGCCCTGCATTCCCCTGTGGGGCATAGAACCTTCACAGGGCCAAGATCCTCTCCTCCCATTGATGACCGACTTGGCCATCCTCTGCTATATACATGCTGCTGGAGCCATGAGTCTCTCCCCCCTCCCCAATGTGTACTCTTTGGTTGGAGTTTTAGTTCCTGGGAGCTCTGAGGGTACTAGTTAGTTCATATTGTTGTTCATGCTAAGAGGCTGCAAACCCTTCAGGTCCTTGGGTCCTTTCTCTAGCTCCTTCATTGAGGACCTCTTCTTAAAAGGGGGAACAAAATACCCATGGAAGGATTTTCAGAGACAAACTATGGAGCAGAGACTGAAGGAAGGTCAATCCAGAGACTGTTCCACCTGGGAATCCTTCCCATATTCAATCATCAAATCTAGACACTATTGTGGATATCAGCAAGTGCTGGCTAACAGGAGCCTGATATAGCTGTCTCCAGGGAGTCTCTGACAGTGCCTGACAAATACAGAGGTAGAGGCTCACAGCCATCCATTGGACTGAGTATAGAGCACAGTGCTTTCTATGACAGCTTAGAAATTACAGATTTCTAAGTGTAGCACAGAGAGTTAGGGAGACAGTCTGCTACAAAGCAAAGGATGACAGTCAGTACAGAACACAGTGAAACAATTTAAAGACGTGAAGCTTAAGTTTTGTGGCACATATAATGTGCACCTTTTTATGTTTTATACATGAGACATTGAAATATAAGGTAGTCTATGATTTTAATAAATAATAGAAATTGCTACTGTAATAATTTCTTACTGTCTACTAACTTCCCCTTTCTGTCTGACTAAAGGCAAACTGTTTTGTATAAACTGCTGTATAATCTAATTGGAGAAGAGAGAGCATAGATGATAGTTGGGTTGGGGAGTGCCTACATCTTGAATGACTTCATTTTGGATTTAAATTCACAAGGGGTCATATCTAAAAAACTTTCAAATTGGCCCATCCTAGTGGTCCTGTGGAATTTTTGCCTAAGAAGCTGCTTGTAATCTATTGGCTGGTTAGAACAGTCACAATACCTGGGACTTTTTAAATCACTGAGCTCTGCAGGGATTCTCTCTGTTTATCTGACCTAACTCTTGGCTTGGCCTTTCCTTTGCTGGGGCCTCCTCTTTAGTAGTTGTGTGAGTGATTTGACATGGAATGAACAAAAGGAGGGCACAGAGAACCCAGCATCTGTGCTGTTGGCACTGGGTATGTAAGTATCTTCAGTATAGCGGGTGGTGTGCCTAGCATAGATGCTTGCCAGTAATGCTTAAAACAAATTGTTGTGAAGAAATAGGCAAACATTTATTTGAAAGCCCTCTTTTTTTTTGGCAAAAAA
>JADRCD010168259.1:0-23907 GCA_019843815.1 Montemys delectorum | reverse complement strand
AGAGGTTAGAGACAGGCCAGGACAACGGACAACCGGAGACATTATAGGTTATCTTGCTAACCAACAAGAGGGGACTAGCAAACAGAAGGAAGCCAGAAATGGGCTTAAGGTACTAAAGAGACAGTTGCCCAGCAAGCTGTAGAGGTTGCTGATTATTACCAGGGTTCATGTCAAATCAGAGCCGTAATTGGTCACTGGAACAGAAATACCTCCTTGCTTGCTGGTAAAAAGCAGGTAAGGAATTAGAAATTGATGGTCAGCTGGGCTTCTTATAAGTCGCTGGGGCGTATTGGAGACTCCTGTGGTTAATGCGAAGGGGAAGAAATTGTTTGCTCAGAAGTGTCAGCAGCAAATCGTCAGCCTAGTCATGAACCACAATAACATCGATCATCTCTTAGGAACACTAGGGGTCATTGCCCTCCCTAAGATGGGAGGAGGCTGCCACCTGCTGGTTATTTTAAGTACTGACCCAAGATGTTTGCCTTGTCTTTCAATTTGAGGGCTATCACTGTTCACCACCCTCACCCCCGCCATTAAGATAGTCATTCTTAATTCTCATTTTATAAGATATTCAGAAATATTAGGTGGGCATTCCAAAATGACTTGGCATTAGGAGAGCCTGAGATTATCAGCATTTTACAGTGGGTGCCATAGCACCAGCTTATGCTGTTTTTGCAAACTGTGAACTGAGATAAGGGAATAGATACGTGATAGGTGTTCTGAGTGTTCAGAAGAGTAGAGTGGATAAAGGACTAAAGGTGGTTACAGGTATTTCTCAAGGTACCTAGGCGAAAGGGGTAGGCATTCATAGACTCTGGCACTTAGGGCTTAGGTGAACTTGGAGGAAGTCATTTCACTGTTGAGAAACCCACCTTTCCAACCTGTAGTAGCAAATGTGGCATGTGCCTATGGGAGCTACTTAGTTTGGAGTCTCCCACCTTACCCCGTGAGTATTTGTGGTAAATTATTAAGCTTTCCTTTCCGGTCCTGGTGGGACTGGGGCAAATCCCAAATGAGTTTCACTCGGCTTCCTTTCTAGAGACTGGATTCATCTGTGGGCTTCTTGGGGTGGTAGGAGGACCAGGAAAGTGAGCCCCCTGCTGGATGCTGATACCAGACAACAAATCCTGGCAGCACACACTGGCATTCCCAGTGCTCCTGAGCCAGAAGGGTATGAATGGGTGGAACACACACCTTTTTAGTGAACAACTGCATTTCTTAGAGAGTAAGGCTAACTATGTCAGGCCTGGTCTCAGTGTTTTCGGTAACTCTCAGCCATCATCTGTGGAGCCACCATTACCTCTGCTTCTTACCGTCTTCACCCTTGTCATCTAGTGTAGGTCTCATTTTGACCTCAATTAGTAGGCCTCTTACTAAGCTCAGCCACCAAGAAAGGGTTTCTTACCTACCCTAGAAGCAGAGACCCTGGCACTCAGGACCCTCCTGTCACCCTGTTCCCAGGTGAATGAAGCCTCTACTCAGCTTCTCACATCCCTCATTGGGCTGCCCCAATAGAAACTAACAGCCGACTTCGGAAAAATAAATCCCAGATAATTAGTATAAGCAGCTTGGAATAGGGGTAAGGTGTGGAAAAGCTCTCTGTAGTCCCAAACCTGTGAGCGTTGCCTGTAAACCTCTCAGTACCCCATGTTGAATCTGCACACTCAGCCAGATCTTATTTCCCTTCACCTGGACCCCCAAAGCATCCTGTATGCTCTCCTCCGTCGTATCTCAGCCCACTTCCAAGCAGCACCACCACATACTTTTAGAGGAACAGGTTTGAACATAATACTCCTCTTCCAGCAATTCTACAATGAAGTCAGGAAACCAGATTTTAAAATTCCATTTTCTGGACCAGTGAGGGCTGTGCGTTGGGTCTCGTTGCTCCTGGTAGCCTCATATGCTCTGTGTCTGTGCTTGCTCATCTCCATCGTCAGCGTGGCTAGGTTAAGAAATCCATCAGGGATTAAGGAGGCACACCCTTAGATGTGTCTGTACCAGTGTTTCCAGAGAGGATCAACAGAAGGAGTGAAAGGCATCCTGAGAGTATATAGCTCCACCCCACAGGCTTGGATCCTCCACTGAGTCAGGTCAAAACAAGGAGAAAACACAGCCTGCGTGTCTCCCTGCTCACTTGTGGATGCGCTGAGATCTGCTAATTTCTAGCTAGGGTTGCTCTCAGTACTATAGCTTCCTCAGCCACCGTGGAAGACCACAATTCTCAATCTGTGAACCAAAATAACCCTCTCTTCCTTTAAGCTTTTATCGGGTGTTTTGTCAAAGGTAACCAACACTGTGCCTCTTCTGCACTGGTGCCTCTGACAATCTCTCTGAGCAGCTGAGCAGTCATGGGTCTGCAGGCATTCTCTTCCTTTTGCTCTTTTCAGTTGGTGAACGCCTACTAATTGAGATCTCGGATCGCGTATTTCCTCCTTACATGTGTTCACCACTGTAACAGAACCTGGAAGAAACACTTCACGGGCGGAAAGATGCATTTAGACTCACTGCTTTAGAGATCTCCATTTGTAATAGTTTCATTTTTTTTTTCGTTGTTGCAACAACATGCCTGTCAAGAAGCAATTTTAGAAAAGAAAGGTTTATATTCCTGCTTACAGTTTCAGGGGACACATTCCATCATGACAGGAAGGGCTTAGGTGACAAGAGAAGGAGGCCATCTGGCCACATTGTATCTGTAGTCACTAACCAGAGAGTCACTAATCACAAGGCGGATGGGCTATGAAACCACAAGGCCTGCCCTCCAGTGAACTGCTGCCTCCTGTGAGATTTGACTTCCTAGGGGTTTTTAACCTTCTCTAACAGTGCAACTAACTGGGGACCAAGTGTTCAAACTCATAGGTCTATGGGAAACATTTCATATTCAAGCACTATGGTTGACTGAACCCATTGTTTCAGGGTCTCTGTAGAGAGATAATGTTTCTGTGCACTGTGTGAAGATTATCCTTGTGTTATTCAAAATGCTGATTTCTCTGTCCTCCTATCTTGTTTTAATCCAGACATGGCATTGTAATGCTTAGGTGAAGAATCTCCTGTCTCAAGTTTGTGTAAACAATTCTTATTATTTATTCTCTGCCTTGTCAATAAAAGCTGATCACCCAATGGCTGTACAGAACAGAGAATAGGGCAGAAGCTTCCACCAGCCAGGAGGAGGAGAGAAAGGACAAGGGAAGCTTCAGAAAGGTTACCACGAGAAGAGGGTCTGAGAAGACACCATGAGAAAAAAAATATCTGAAGCCCAACGAGCCAGATCAACCATGATATACAAGTATCATGGCTTCATAGCTGCGAGGGAGCCAAACTAGTTTAGAAGTTAAGGAAGATCATTGAACTGCTCAGCTGTGGAGGTGTGGCCTGAAATAAATGTTGGTTTCTCTGAGTGGTTATTGGGATAACGCACTACAGAGATAAACAAATACAGCTGCTGGATTAATTCATTATTTGCATTTATATCACAAACAATTCATTTTACTTGTGTAGTAAGGAAGAACATCATGGTGGGCGTGAAGAAGGGGCTGGGGCTAAGATAGATCCTTCAAAGGCGTACCGGGTGGCTGAGCTTTTCCAGTCACATCTCACCTTCCTCTGTTGTCCTCCTAATAGTCCGCTCAAAGTCTGAATACATCAATGGATCAAATTATTGATGACTTAGGACCCCTAGTGTCTAGTCTTCTGTAAAATGCCTTCAAAAGCAATTGCTGTATGCCTTTTTTAATTTTCTAGGCTTTGCCAACCCAGTCATGCTTGTCAGGGTTGACTATAGAGAAGATCATGGGAGTTTTCTCCTTCGGATCCTTCAAACCACTGCTTCAGAGGGTACAAAGTCACATGGGGCCATGTCTGCCTCTAATGGGGATGGTGTCTACCCTCCATATGTAGGAAGTTGTTGGGCCTCAGCTCCAAGTCAGCAAACTGGACCAGGCATGTGTGGCCCTTCCAGTGGAATAGCCAGCCATGGATGGTGGTCACAGATACCTTCAAGTGACTTTGTTGCTAAACACTATGGAGAAGGTGATCTCAGGGGCCCTTGATTTATTAATATTCCTTTGTCAACAATAAAGCTCCCTTCATGTGTATCCAATTGACAATCAGGAGGAAAAAGAAGTGTCTTTCTCCTGGTCTTCATGTGACTATAGGGTCCGTATCCACTGGAAAGTCTTCTACGTAGGAATTTGGATGCTGGGAATTTGTTAAATTACCATTTAACAAATAAGAGAAAAGAGACATGAATGTGAGTGTATAGGAGAAACATAGGTTTAGCAATGGCACCGAGCATCCAGGCGGTCCCAAGAGTGAGCTACCTGTCAGGATCTCTGAGAATTCTGGGCAAGGGACTCTTCCCAAAGGTGCCTGCCAATGGAGCAGAGCCACGGGGCCAGCACAGCTCCCCAAGTCTGTGTCTGTAGGTCTGAAGGGATAAATGTGAATGTCAGCTTTCTGAACCTCAGGGAGGAAAGAGATATGTACTGTCAACTGGCTACTGCTGAACCTTAGGAGATAGTATGTCACCTCAGTCCTACAGATACGGCACAGAGATAGCCCTTGGCTCACCCGCACCCTCCATCTCTCTTCAGTGTACAGCTGGTGCCTCCCATTTATCACACTACCAGAGGCTGGGAGGCATTGGTGTAACTTACATGAAAAACCTTGGCGTGGACCACAGAACAGGGAGAAAGGAGGAGAGTGGATGACCGAAGGATCTTTGGGGGCCGCTGAACACCTTGGATATCAATCTCAGTGGTGACTTTGTTTGGTTCATATCAGCGGAAAGTGTGTGTACGGAGTATAGCTTGAAGAGACTTTCTCAGTTGGAGGCAACTGCTTGAAAAAGCCACAGGGTCAGAGACTGAAGGGTGGGCTGAGCTTTGAACCTTGTAGTCTCAGACCCCTCTGCTACCCAGCCTCCATTTAAGGCAGTGGTTCAACTGTCCTAATGCTGTGGCCCTTTGCTACAGTTTCTCATGTTGTGGTGCCTCCCAAACATTAAACTGTTTCATAGCTGTAATTTTGCTATTGTTGTGAACCAGGATGTAAATAACTGATATGTGACCCCTAAAGGGGTCATGACACATAAGCTAAGAACAACTGCTTTAAGGGCATCTAACTCTTCTCAAGGCTCTAATTAAGGACTCTTGTCTGATATAGCCCCTTTTCTAATGAGGATTTGACTCTTGTATGGGTTCTAGGAGGCATCTCAGCAGCTAGGCCTATCTACAGCCCTGAAGAGAGAAGGGCTTTGGGCTTAGGCCCTGCCACGTCAGTGGCCATTAGAGAGTTAAGCCTCTCCCTTGAAGCCTAGTTGTTACAGGGAGCCATTTGTTTGGGTTTGTGCAGCCAGGAAAGCGTTGCTATGGCTAAGTCGCAGGTTATGGGTCTTATGATCTGGAACAGCAAATTGTGTATATAACGTGACAGCATTTATTAAAGCAAGATAAACTCAGCAGCAGAGGATCTGGCTGGAGCCATGAATTCCTCTCGTCCTGGCTTCTTAACCACTACATTCCATTTGAACGAGGTCCCAGAGGCCCAAACACTTTCATTAAATAAGTTAATTTGCTGAGAATCTTTAAGACAATGAGCTAGGGATTGCCTTGTGCTTGGCTTGAAAGGAAATGCCACAGCCCATGATTCTGATTCACTGTGTTGCTAAACAGGCTAGGACTGGTTGGGCTGAGTAGGGAGTACATGGGACCATTAAGTGTCTGTGCTGAGTTTGGAGCTCTCTTCTGTTTAGGTCTTTTGATGGAGGGAGAGAATGAGACAATTCTGGCATATTTTCTAGATTTAATAATTCAAGAGTGCCCCCCCCATATCAGACAGTTGAATTATCCCAACTCTAATTTGCAACTAGAACCCTTGTCACAGTGGCGCATCAAAAACCAAAAGGGAGAGATGTTCATCAGGGGCTGGCTAGAGAGGGGACAGAGACAAAGGCACAGGTTTAAGCAGTTCTGTTTACTAACTGAGTAGGTAGCCATTGCCAAGCCTGAGAGTTATTGCATAGGAACTGATAGCAGAGATTGCTCATAGTCATTGCTTACATGTATGTCAAGCGTGGTGCTGGAGTATGCTCCTAGCTGCACAGTTTACTCTTCAAGGAAATCCTACAAATAAGAAGCGGGCATTTCCTTTACAGAATAGGGAGTTGAGGCTCATAGAAGTTAGGTGACTTGGGGATGGTGGAATTTGGGAAGTCTGCCTATGTTACCAATCCTTTTCTCATCATAGAACTTCCAGGCTGCACTAGAAAATAGACACCAAAGCACCTTTAAAACATAAATCATAAAGAAAGAAAAAAAATACCAATCATTAAAATGATAAACACGAAGCTCGATCTTAGGGTGTAAGTCCTTTCACCCTTGTACAACGTCTAGTTTAGTTCTCTCTCTGCCTCCTGTCTCTTCTCTTCTTCCCTGGAACTGAGCCTTGTGACCCCTTCCCTCTCCTTTCCAGTACTCCTCCCTTTGTTCTGATATACTGGTTAAGGTGAAATTCAGACTTGACAATGAAACTCAAAATGACAGACAAACTGAAAAGTACTGTGCTTTTATTAAAAAACAAAACAAAACAAAAAATACAATCAGGTACTGTCCAGATGTGTTTGGGAAGGGAACGTCTCTTTAAAAGTCCTCAGTTTTCATCATCACCGTCACCATTATTATATTAATAATATTAATGTCCTCGAAATTTAAACAATATCACTTTTCTGGCTTCAGTTGTAGGAAATGTACAAAACATCAGTGGGGGGTGGGGCAAGGGGTAACTTCCAATGACACATGTTTTATCTTTGTGACCGCAACCAGTAACAATTGTACAGCTTTGTGTAAAATACAGTTGGCTCTGAAAATGACCATGTCCACTGTATAGCCAGCTTGCCCCTCTCCGATTCCCAGAACCACCCAAGAGAAGTAAAAATCATGGTGTTGCTGTCTCTTGGAGACTTTGCTTAGTCAAACAAGAAAGCAGAAGAAACTGGGTGCAGACTGTTGTCTTTGGTGCAAAGGAAGTCATTGCAGAGGGGCCTGCACCAGTGCCTCAATGATCCAGGGTCTGCTTGGATGCCCACCAAATGCCCAAGGATAGCTTCACCATTGGACTGGTCATGTTGATACTTTGGTAAAAATCCTTTCTTTTCTCTGGGCCCCATTCCTCTCTCACCAAATTCTTCCTGGAATTTATGCCCGCTTACGCCTGCCTTCCAGATTCCGGAAGTTGCTGGGTCTCAGTTTCATCTCAGCAAACTGGATAGAGTACTCGTGGCCCTTCCAATGGAACCAGTTAACACCCTGCGGAGAAAAGCCAGAGCCCCCTGGGTTAGTTCCCTCTGGACACACGTTCATGGACCATCACCATTTAGTCATCAAAACACAAAGGACTTTGTTTCAACTTAGAACCACTTGGCATTCTGCAGGCAGCCGTGTCTTGACTGTGTCTCTGCTGGCCTGGGTTGTGAAAACTTTCAAACAGGGCCAGCTCAATCTAAACTAACTCTTTACCCATCATTGGGAGACATCACAGTTTGCACAGAGCCTTGAGCAGATTTCATAGCTGTCTATATGTATGTGTCCCCATACATATACCATGTACACACACACACACACACACACACACACACACACACACACACACTTGTGTAAGGGTCTTGTCTTAAACAGCCCCAAGAGCTCAGAAATCTGCTATGGTGGGAGTTGTACTAGACTTGAGGGGGTTCGTGTAGAAAGCAGAGGGTGGGAGGCTAGGCATATGAAGGTTTGGGCATGCTTCCAAAATCATTCTGCGACTTCAGGAAGGTCAGCTCTCACAGGGTGTGAGTAAAGGAGATTTGAAATTCATGCCTTCTAACAGTAATTTTGTCTGTGTGGAAAATTCTAAATTTGTGACCTATTTGGCCCGTGGCTCCCCTTGGGCTCTCTAAGAGTTAATATGTACTGTCTTTATCTTTGCTCACTCATCTGCCATGTCATTGAGATTTCTCACTGGTTGGAAGATGACACATTTTCTACTTGAAGTGTCCTTCCTTCAACCACATCTCGCTTCCCCAGCCTTGCCAGATTACTCACCTGACTGTGGTTATTGTCCCCATATCTGCCCATCAGGTTGACACGATGACAGTTCTTATACCAGAAGGCTCCTTTGTAGGACAGGGCACAGTTGGTGATGGCTGAGTCTGTGTCCTTGTCATAGGTGGAGAAGGATCTACCATTGTGATAGTTCATGGAGTCACCTGATGGAGAATAAAAGAGAGAAAGTGAAGAGAGAGTAAAGACTCCCCCCCCCCCCAAATCAAAGTCTCCTAAGGTTGTCAGGGGTAGAATCAAAGGCAAGAACTGAAAGATCCTTGGGTATGCTGGCACTGAACCTTAGACTGGACTGAGGATCAAAGCATGGGACATGAAAGCTACCCCCAAGACTTATCTCTGACAGAAGCACTATTATATGTTAAGAGAGAAGGCTGCAGGTGGTTCTGGAAAATTCCGTTCAAGTCCATCTCTTTGCCTTTCTAATTATGACCTGGCACAGGCTGAGCTTGCTCTAAACTTTCATTTTCTCATCTGAAAAATGCAGACATCCAGTGGATTCTGTCTACCTCACAGCTCTGTTCTAATACCAGATATGAATTTTTTTCTGAACAGGGAGAAGTGGCATACAAAGAGCCAGTTTATAATTTATCTATATTTGCTTTGCATAAAAGACCTATGAAGATAAATTTGCACTTAATAATGATGTGTGAGTCAGGCATGGTGGTGAACATCTGTAATCCCAGCATGTGGTGGGATGGGCTAAGGCAGGAAGTGCGTATGTTTGAGGCCAACATAGGCTTCATAGTAAGACCCTGTAAACTTCTAAACAAAACAAAAATAGTAACAGTGAGCATGCCCCTCATCTACAAAGGTATCTGGCTAGAGTCATAATTAAGACCTTCACTCACTAAATATTGTCAGATAGCCTCGGTATCACATAATCATTTTAAAAGAGTGTTTCCTGGTTGGTGTTATCTGATTCTTACCTAAAAACCTCGTTTTCATATAGGGCTACTTGAGAATATCATCTGAGTCCTTCTTACTCCCAAGCCATAGGGCTCTGCGCAAACATTCTAAGACATCCGGGCATTTGATGCTGAGATCTTGGAGTAGGCGGTCAAAGGTCTTTTGGAGTCTTTTTAACTAAGGATGATACCCATAACATACAGGAGAGCAGGCAGATGCTGACGAAGCTTTCCTATGAGGCATTGTCACCAAAGCAGGCTGGAAGCTACAACCTGAAAAGCTTGCTCTGAATGAAGGGAAAGACCACACTGGTCTTCTCCATCAGAGAGAAAGTGAACATAAGCCACGTTCTTGTTGGTTGGTAGATTTTCTTGCCAAAGTAACAAGATCCTTCCTTCTTGACATGATCTCAGCCAAAGAGGTATTTATGGTCAGGTGATAAAGTGTCGTTTTTTTGTTTTTTTTTTTTTGTTTTTTTTTTTTTTTTTTTTTTTTTGAGATATGTAAGCACTAAAATAATTTTCGCCCCTGGCTCTCTCTCTTCCATCATACCAAATGGACTCTCAAAGGAGCTTTGTGTCCTTTTCACTGCAACCTGGTTTTGACACCTATTAGTCAAAGGGGAAGCCTTTTTCCTTCCTGGAAGGGCTCCCAGAGGGGTCACAAATCTGTCTCCTGTTTAAAGAATCATAAAATAAGGCCACCCAAAGAAACCATGGCTTACAGGAGATGGTCTGCATTCTTGACCCAGCCCCTCCTTGTTTCCACTGCTGTCTAGGTGTGCACACATGCCTAGACACACACACACACACACACACACACACACACACACACACACACACACACACACACACACCACTCCTTCTGTAAGCTGAAATTTCCTGAATTTTTCCAAGCCACTTTTCTCCTCTTTATATTATTTTCCTAAAAGACATTTGTGAGGGTTCAATAATTGAAAATACCTACAGAGAAGGATGCCACCTCATAGCCTTGTTAAGAATGGCTTTGTTATTCATTTCTCCTATAACGTGGAGCCAGTAAGCTGTGCAAAAAGCCACTTTAAGTCAAAGACAATATCCTCTATCCCCTCCAAAATAGTATAAATGGGCATGTCCCTCATATACAAAGGCATCTGGCTACAGTCATAAGTAAGACCTTAGGTCACTAAGTATTGTCAGATAGCCTGGCTATCACATAACCATAACCTAGTATATTAGGCTTATAATTTAGGTGAAAAATAAAAGGTCACTGGGCAGTCAAAAGACTAACAATACTAGGAATGTGGGTATCACCAGAAAACTTAGAAGAAATACATCTTAACCTCTCCCCATGACTTCACAATATATCAGAATTCATACATCGGCAGATTCTCAGAGACATCCTATGCCCAATACAAGGAAACATCTGGTGAAGACGGAGGCCTTTGAAAGACCATTTTCCTACCACATCCTAGAACTATTAACTACAAAAGAACAAGAAACACATTTTTTTTAAATGAGTCATTATAATTCAACCATAGTTGACATGATTCTTGACCTACTCTATGTCTCAGAGACAAGATGTCGCAGATGTTGGCCTAGGCTTTTTTAATGATAGCCCTTCTAGATTAGCATCTAGAATACATTCAAATACCTCTTGATTCAGGAATAGGAGTGTGAATGAGGGAATCTATAGGAAGTTTATGACTCCAGACTCACAGTGTAGCTATGTCATACCTGCTGTTCCACTGTATCCTTCTACCTTCAGCTTGTAGCGACTCTTGGCATCTCCAACGCTGAACCTGTCATACACAGCATAAGCCGACTCCCCATGGTCTTGTAGGTCCACACGGAGCTCATACTGCCCTTGGGCTGTGATTTTGCTCAGGTTATCCAGTCCTGTGGATGATGGGAAATGTCTGGTAAGCAATCACAGGTGACTGAGGCAGTAGCGGAACACTCAACAGTGAGACATATCATGCAAACTTCTGCTTGAAACATTCTCTGCTTGCTGGTATGATGTCAGACAAAAAAAAATCTCATGCTTCTGAGCCTCAGAGGAAAACAATTCAACACCTTTGCTCATCAAATTCATACTGTATTGTGAAGATCAAAGGTGATAAGCCCAGGGACATGACCTATACACTCTAAAATTCATAACCAATGTGAAGCAATGGATAACTGTGGGATGGGATGTCTTAGGCTCAGACAGTGGTGCAGAGAAAAATGCTCTACCCATGTGGCTTGCTGCAAAGAGTCCATGATGGACCATGTCCCTGTAATACTAACTTGGGAAATTTTGAATGAGTGTATTTGTCCATTGGTTAGATTGCCATAGATAAACCATACAACGTCCTTGAAGGTCTGTTTTCTCATTAGTAAGATGGGAATTCTGTTCTTTGCAGAGATATTCTGGGTGAAATATTATGACCATGAGACCCATCTCAGTGTCTAGAGCTCAAGAGGGAAGCAGTCCATGACAGTACTGAGGTTGGTTCCATAATTGGTTTAGTGTCTGACTTAATGAAGGTTTGTCCACGGGCCTGGCTTGATAATGCCTTATTTCTTGTGACCTGGAACATTTAATTATTTCAACACTCTGTGGCTCCTACCAAACTTCTTTCCCTCTAAGCCTTTCTTCTCCCCATTGTTCACTACAGGAGGGCAAGTGACCAGGAGGACAGAAATAGACAAATCTGTCACAAACTTTCAGAGCTGTATTACCAAGCCAGAATTCTTCTCTGCGGTCTCCAAACCCAGCGGCATAGGCCTTCCAGTTTCGGTAGAAGTCCTCACGTCCATTTTTGCGTCTCAGGAACACCTACAACAACATATGGGTACTTAAGTAATAGAAGGGATGAGAAGATAAGATGTCTTTTTGGAAGGAGGAATGTCAGACTGAGGGAAGAACAGCCAACCATCTCCAGCTTTCTCCATTGCTTATTTTTTTGCCTTGTGACTTTGGGCACATCATGCCCTTCCCCTCCCCGTGCCTAGGTGTTCAGAAAAATAAGAATGGACAGTGCTTCTTAGTTCTGCTGACACTGATGCATCTTGGCCTCTCAACAGTCTTCATGATGCATCACACTGAAGCTGACAGTGGAGGAAAGGTTGGGAAGGAGTGACCTACAAACAAATTTTATTGATAAAAAAAAAAAATCCTGTATAGCCAATATGGTCATGGGATTGAAATAAGTCCTGAAAGTCTTAACACATGTCTGGTAAAGAGTAACTACTCAGCCAGTGCTGGTTACTATAACTAGTAGGTTTGATTGTCACTACCATTTGTATCAGAGTTCCTCTCCCCACCTCATTCTATTATCCCAGAATGGCTCAAAACTGATATTTTAGGATGACCTTGAACTCCTGATCCTTCTGCTTCTACCTTCTGAGTGTAAGTAGACACTTATAAACTTCATTCCTGGTTTTCTGCCGTGCTGGAGATTGAACTCAAAACCTTATACATTCTAAACAAGTGCTCTGCTAACTGAACTGCCTCTCCAGTCCTTGCCTTCTACTTTCTATTTAAATAGACAATTGTGAAGGGCTTCCATGTGACAAGGATTACCTTGCAAAGTCTTATTATGCACATGTATTTGAGAATACGTACTCCTCCTCATCCAAGCCCTATCTCAGAGCTCTAAAATGCACTGTGGTACTCACAATCCATCCACCTCCATCAGAGGCCATATCACAGTAGACTTCCAGTGCTTGGGTCTTGTCACCATTTATATAGATGGTGTAGAGACCAGAGGTGGTATCGCCATTCAGCATTGCTTGAGAGCAGTCCCTGGGGAATGGGTACAGGAGTCCAACTGCAAGGTGAAGAAAAAGGGTATGAGAGGAGGGAGGGAGGAGGTAGCTACTGTCACAACAGACTATGTAGTGGCTAGGCTCCTACAAGCAGACAGCCTTGCCTCTCTAAGTCTGTGCTCCTCATGACGGAGCTCATATTAAACTTAACAGTATAAGAGCCACAGTTGAGCTAGGAATTCAAATATGACATCTCGACTTCTCACATGAGATATTTGTGAAGGAGGGGTGTCTCTTTTATCACTTTGTAAAGATGAAGAAACTAAGGCTCATGGAGTGTAGATGACTTCTAAGCTGTATCCAGTAGGATATGGGGATGGGGATTGAATCTAGATGAGTTCTCATTAGTCCTCCATTCCTTTCACTAGGATGCCTACATCCAAATTTCCCAGGCTTCCAAGCACTAATAGGGAATTGATACATTTTAGAGATTTTTGTTTGAAAAATGTAAACTAGGAGTTGAAGGGGAAATGAAGGGTTGATTCACTGTCACAGGGTCAGATCTTGAGACTGTGATCCTCCCTGAACCCCTTACTTGTGGTAAAGATGGTTTGGATCAACTTGCTCCTCAGGGACCCACTCAATGCCTGGATCCTTGCTGTGTAGTGGGTGGATGGGCTCAGGTCTGCCAGGCTGTAGGAGGTGGTGTCAGGCCCCACAATGACTTCCTGTGGGCAGGAAAAAGAATCAGTTTGGTCCCAGACAGTCTCAGGGTAGAGATGGTCCCTTTCACCGGCTCATGCAATCATGTATTCACTTAACTAAAAACCTACCCAGTACCTACGACATGCCAGATTCCAGATGTACCTCTGGAATGTCTGAAACAGCAAGAGTGCTGCATAAGTCAAAGTTCTGGGATCAGAAAGGCAGAAGAAGTTTAAATAACACAGAAGCGCTGCTTTGCGCCAGTTCTACTTAATTTTAGGTAGGGGTGGCTAATGGAAATGGGCAAAGAGGGATTACAAAATACCTTTTATGGGATGTTATGCACTTTGGCTTGGCATTTATCAACAACAAGGAGTTGGGAGGTCTGAGAGGTTTTGAACAGGCTTAACCTGTCGAGGCTTAAGAAGCTTAAGCTGATGGTAAGGTGAATTGCACAAGGGGCAAGAGACATTGGGACTGTTTCTGTCAGCAGTTCTGAAAGAGGGTTTAGCCTTTATCACAACATTAAAACAGTCTGATAACCTGGACCTCAGTGTAGACTGACTGAGCTGTAACACGGTGGGGAGGCAGATTATCTCTAGAGAAACTAGGTCTCAGGTTGAGGAACTCTTGACTCACGAGATGGTGTTGATAGCCTAGTAGGTGGGGCAGGATAAAGGCTTGAGCTGACCCAGGAGGAATAGATATGTGACCCTCACTCTGCTTATGGCTAGTCCCTGGGTTCTAGACTGGTGTTTGGGCTCGGTTTCTAGGAGATCCACAGATCTTTACTAGGTTCCAATTCTTGTTAGTAGATGACCTTGGTATTCGAGACTGGAATTCCTCCTCCATCACGGCAGTGCAAACACAATTCTGATCTCTATAACTTATGAAGGTGATTGGGTTTAGTCATAGTAGGTCAGTGTGGAGGCCACTAGAAGGTTATTTCACTTCCTAGGGACTTCCTGAAGTGGGGGTATGTTATATATGTTTTTACAGTGTGGGAATTGAACTTCCCAGATGCTGAGATACTTGTTCCCAATCTGTAATTTGTTGATGGCATAGGATGGTGTCACATCCTCCTAGTCTTCCACCACCTTATCAATGATTTATGTGCGTTCATTCAATGCCAGTGACCTAGTGACCTTTGTGGGGACATCAGCTGTGGTTGCTGGGGAAGGATCAACTCTCAGGGAACAAGGCAAGGTTTATCGAATTGCCTGAGCATAGACTTGCATTCAGCTCTGTGCTCCTATGCTCATTTGTCTAAGCCTGAATAGTCTGAAATGAGGCTCGTGATCTAGAGAAGCACAATCCTAGAACCCCAAACTTGCAGAAGACTCTTGGGGTTTAGAAGTGCAATGCACTTATCTTAAAGGTGTGGGCACTGACACTATAAGGATAAAGAACCAGCCTCAGTTCATACTGTGAATTCATTCATTATATCTCAACTCCAGAAAGGCTAGAAATGTGTCTACCTGTGGTTACATGGCAGATCAGAAATACCTTATAAAATAGGAGTCAAATATGAGGAATGAAACTACAAAAGTGAATGGGAGGGAGGAAGAGATAGAAACAGGTAGACCCTATGTATCTTGCCGGGCAGAGGTAAATAGTAGAGGAAGCAGTTCCTGCAGTGACAGAGCAGAGAGTGCTAGGAACTACCTGGAGTGGGCAGAACCACCCCAGGCCAGCTGACATACAGGGAAGCGCCCAGCAAGTTTCTGATGTATGAGTATAACAGCATAGCTGCCTTTGCAGGCAATGTGGTGCGTGACTCAAGAAAGGTTCAGTTAGTTTAGAAGCTTTGCATGAGGAATAACTTGATTCCCCATTTCCCTTGTCCCCTCAGAGAACAGATGCAGGGGTAAGGTTTACTCTCTAGAGCATCTGAGTTACAATGAAGGCTCTGGATTCACATCCACTAGAATCAGCTGGTGAGGAGTCAAGGTACCACACTGGAAGTGTAAGAGCAAGCGAAACTTGCATATAGTAAGAGCCTAAGTACTATGGGGTACCCCGCAAATTTTCAGGTACACAGCAGCTGATCTCTACATTGAACCCTAATGTCGACAAACCTGTCTGTGCACCTGAACTTCTTCTAATCAGATTCTTAGTTCTTAGCTTAAGTATGAAAGGATAAGGCAGGACCAAGAAACACTGGGAAGAAGTTTCTAGCATGAGCAATGGAGACCAGCCCAAACCACTGCAACAAAACTAATCAAATCTAGAAGAAACATGAGCAAGCTATAGATTACAATAGCAGTGACATGTATTTCTCAGCTACAGTGAAGCAGCTACACAGAATAGAGGGGAGATGTTGCAAAAAGCTAAGTATGAAGAGAATAAGTAAGCTAGTTGAGAAATGCAGAAGCATTCATAGAAGGGAGAACACAGGTAATATTAGCAACAGATGTAGCTGGTCTTAACAAGTGACATTGCAAAGATATGGTGAGGTATATCATAGTAGGTCAGGTGGAGGCACTGTAATGTGACAAAGATGCCGAGGAGGCTGTTGGTACTTTCTCAATGAAACATTAGATGACCAGGAGCCCAACTCCTAAAATGTCAAGTCTTATAAAACACTGCTGTGGATCTTGGCTGTCTCTCAGCTTGTGCCTGGTTAAAGGGAGAAAGGCGAGCATGTGGTTTGTGATTCACAAGGTCTGGTCCAGTCTCTACTAAGTTCTTATGGTTTTAGGTCTTTAGTTGTATTAGAGTGAAGAAACAGTATCAGCTATTCCTTTCCTACTTTGATGATTGTGCAGATGGTTTACACAGCAATGTGTGACTTATGGATACCTTGACTGTGCCGTCCACAGATTCGTAGACCAGGAGGTATCCAGTGACCGATGCTCGTGGAGGTCTCCAGGTGAGGAGGGCAGTTTCTGACTGAACCTCAGTAGCGGTCAGTTCTCTTGGGGAATCGAGGTCTGGAGAAGAGAGCAAGTAGCAAGTGAGCTAGCAGGTGTAGAACAGACAGCAAGGTAAGAACTGGCCTCAAGTTCGTTCAATAACGTTAACCATGGCCTTGGACAAGAATCCCTCCTGACTATAGATGAGGAACTTGAACCAAAGTCAAAGTTTATAGAAGTTCTATCACCTCAGGAGTCCAAAAACCCAACAACACATTCCTGGGTGGTTTGGGTTGGATTTGAGGAGAAAGACAGAGCAGTGAAGATCATTACTGACCCATTATTTCTCACTAAGGGAGCTGAGGAGTGCTAATATTGGCTCCCATCTTAACAGAAGGGACAATCCTTTACTTCCCCAAATGTTGAACGTTGGTAAAAAGATCTCAATACATAAAACCCCAATGAACGTCTGAGAAAATTACTCTGAAAAATTCTTAAAAACTATTTCCCAGCCTGGAGCACGGGTCATTAAATGCTGGGTTTAAAGCCAGAAGGGAGAGTTTTTTCACTTACAAAGGCTTCCTTTAAATACCCTTCTCTCATCCACTGGGTCATTTCAGTTCAAGGGGAAATGGTATGCTTCTTTGGGTCTTGATTGAGTGGGCCCTGGTGAGTTTAACTCATACTGATGTCATTACACTGTAAGGGCCTGGCTTCGGGAGGAAGAGCAGGGGAGGGGCTGTGGCTTAAGATGCAGGCTGTGGATGGGCAATTCAGAAAGGAGAACTTCCACTCTGAGTATCTTGGTACCTGTGGTAAACTTGGTAGCAATGGGAGAGCTCTTCTGCTGTCCTTTCTCTGCAAAGACGCTCAGTATGTACTCTGTGGCAGGCTCCAGGTCATGTAGCTCATACTCCACTGTATTTCCAGACACTGTGCGTGTGACTTCTGGCACTAAAGTATGAAACACACACATGTGGCAGTTCCTGCTCGGCAAACAGCACATACACCTCCTTCTAAGACACAACCTTTTGGTGACCCACAGCAAAGAAGGTCAAAGTTCTGAGGTGACTCACAGGCCTTTCTCTCTCTTGAGTACTCACGTGATAAAAGGTGGATCATACAGAAACTGGATTTTTTTTTTTCTTCAGACAATAGATTGGAAAGATGGAGAGATGTTTTCCCATGCAGTATGGTAAACTGGCTGGAAAAGTATTGTGCTTGAGGCACTGGAATGGGCTCCAGGAGAATGGCAGGTAGCATCTCCAAGCCTTGGGTACTCAGGCTCAAATTCAGTTTGTGCTACTTCTAGCCCTGCCCCTTCTTTTTCTCTGTACATCATTCCTCTTACAAAGTACCAAAATACTGCCCAATAGAGGATTACCGAGTCATCAAGGCTAGGGGTGACAGTGATGGACAACAGAGCCCAACAATGGCTTTCAGGCCTATTGGATCCATTGCCTTGGCAAAAAGTATCCATCTCATAATCATAGGAGACTCCCATTCTGCTTTGTTAAGATCGGTATTTCACAGGCAGAGAACTTTACATGTAAAACTGGAAGAGTCCCTGGTAAACTGTACATGCTGGGTCACTTTGCTTCATTCTCAACAAGCCCCGCCTTCTTTGGCCAGGTCTTGAATAGTTCTGATCTAAAATTTCCACCATTCCCAACAACTGTAAGTGGATGTTCAGGAAGAGATGACACCATTCTCCGTGTCTCAAAAGAAGTTCCTTACAGGGAATAACAAAGAGGAGAGTGGAGAAGCTGAGTTTTCTCCTCCTGCCTCACCTTTTCTCTTTTCCCACGCAACACAGAGTTTTTACCAGAGCTAAGTGAAGATTTTAAGAACCCCATCTCCCCAGCCACCATAGGTTATGGTGTCATGTCATGTAATATTGCCAGTGAAAGCCAGCAGTCATAAGCCATAAAATAGGAAACTTGGTAAATGAAATAACAGAATCTTTTCTAGACTAGATCATCATAAATGTATGAGTGGGATTAGAGGAAGGGGCTCTTTCTCCTCGTTTGATTTGCACTTGATTGCATTTGATTTACTTCCTAGTGGTTGTATTTGGTTGATGGTCTCAGCAAGACTTTAATATGCCCGCTGGGTAAGCTGGTACAGATGGTGGCAACAGATGGGAAAAGCAGATTCTTTCAATCAAGTGTGCTTCAGTTAGGCCCTCCTGTGGCCTCGGAGAAGGCTAGGCACCCCAGGACCTCCTGATGCCATTTGGTTAAGACCTGACATTCTGGAAACCTTCTTTGTAAAGAGTAAGAGCTGCTTCCTTGAGAGCCTGTCCCTCCCTGATGTGCTTTGAATATGAAATGTCCCCGCAGGCTCATGTGTTTGAGAACCTTGTTCCTAGTTGGTAGGCTTGTTTGAGAAGGTTTTGGTTTAGTGAGGAGATGGAGCCTGCTTACGGAAGTGAGCCACCTGAGGGAGGCTTTAAGGTTTTATCTAGGGCCCCATTTCCTGCTTCCTGACTGTGGGTACCTTGTGAACGGCAGCTTCCTCTTACTGCTGCCAGCACTTTCTTCACAGGCAGGAGTGACCTTCTTGGATTAGAATCCAGAGTAAACCTGCTACCCTTTACATTGGTTGTCAGGTATTTGGCCATAGCAATGAGAAAAGTAACTCAAGAGTCTCGCAAGGTGGGATGGGTCAGCAACACATGCAAAGTTCCACATGTGCCTTCTTTTTATTTTTCTCTTCACTTGAATGGCTTGCCTAAGACTCTTGAGGATACAGTGAAGACAGGCAAAGACATTCCTGGCTCTTACAGTGTACCACTGGGCTTTGTCATCCTGTGGCGCATTGATGGGGGAACAGGAGGCATTTGCAGCAAGACGAACCCTCATCAGAGTGTAGAGAAGATGGGACAGGACCTTACCTCTCTCCCCTGTGTAGGAGATGACATAACGGTCCACAGTGGCAATGGCTGGCTGCCACATGGCCAAGGCTTCTGAGTCTGTGATGTTGGCTGTCAGAAGGCCAGATGGACCATCCAGAGCTGGGAAGAAACATGAGAGAAGGGTTTATCATGTGAGAGGATAATATCAGAGGACACATGCTTGTATGGGCTCAGAGTCAGGCTTGTGGCACAGGCTAACCTGGCTTAGATCATGACTTTTTTTTTTCTTATTGTTGTGTTAATTTTGGTCTCTATTTCCTCAGATGTAAAAATGGCATGATAGTACTGGCTGGATTTTTCTTTTTGACTTACATGTGATGTTATGGGTAGGCAGTTCCTGAAGTGTTTAATGTGTGACAAGGGTTATCATCAGGATTCATGTTCCTTTTTTCCAGGAAAGGAACATAAATAAATGTACATAGAGGAGATTTGCACGGTCACTACTGCCTGAGGCTTTTCTGGGCTTTGGGTGGTATCTTTATTTAGGGGATCTCATAGGCAATAATCAGGAGGTCTCTAGGGTCGGATTCTATTGTGGCTTATTTTCCTGTGCCTCCATGTCTTTGGAGATGCAACTTCACTGAAGAAAACCTGTAAGACATGGTAGGCGAAGCTCTCAGCATTTGTTATTAATGATATACTTGTAAAAGTTTTTAGTCTGTTATTTCAATCCTTGGGGTAATGAGGCAGGAAGATCATGAGTTGATGGCCATCCAGAGCCACATAGTAAGAGTGTCTCAGACAACAATGACAAAAGTGTATAAAAACAACAGATATGTATTTATCTGTATGGGGTGTGTGCGTGTAAATGCAGTTGTTCAAGGCTTTGGTTGTGGATTCTAGGAGTTAAATTCAAGGACTCAAATAAGGGCAGAGTATGCTCTTGAAAGATAAGCCACTGCTCTGGTCTTTGGGGGTTATTTTCAAATGACTTGTATTGTCAGAGGATATTCCAGGGGTCTTAATCTCTGGCTTCTTTTAAGAGAGCGTGTTCTTTGTTCACAGTTTCTTCCTTGAAAGTTGACCTGAAGGTTGAATCTCTCTCTTACTTTTTCTAACGATAACTTAATCCCTCCCTCAACAACCTAGGAGACAGGGCAGTCATCGGCAGCAGCTCAGCTCACAGACTGGTACCTGAGCCTTACCGAACTGACTGAAGAGTCAGTAAGTGGCAAACCAGTGTCAGAGAGTCAATATCATTCCCCTCACAGCGTCTTCCTGATTATCTCCTGTGCGTACAGAACCTTCTCTAACGGGGAGTGACTGAGGCCTTGGGAGGAGACACACCCAGCTTTTGTGTCTGTGGCTGTGGAGAATCATCAATGCAAAATTTCTTAGGGAAAACAGAAGCCCAAGAGGAGAGTAGACAGGACTTCATGTCCAGATAGGATGTTGTAATTGTATATTACCAATTCTTGTATGGAAGTAGTATACTTTTGAAATTTCCTGGGCGGCCTATTCTTTGGATCACTGAATGGACTGGGTTAGACAATCTGTCATATCTCAAAGGATAACTTGTTTAGAGACAGAGACTTCTGAAGGGAAATTTTCCATTTTATTCTCCTACAATAGCATCCATTATTCTTAAATTAGATTTTAACAGAAAAACAACCTTTATTTTAAATGGTTGATAGAGTTGGTCCAAAGAGTGACCCTTGTTTTCTTCCACATTTCCAGTCCTGTTGCTTTGTAATTTCATGTCACAGGTCCCTCTTCTACAAGCTGGGAATGACTACAGCAGTGAGGACAAACTGCACTGAGTCTGTCAATTGTGCCTTAACTGCAGCAGCTGCCAAACAGGGGACAGTGCGGCCACAATCCTCACCATCCTCCATCTGCCGGAGCACCCGTTCTGGGGGTGTTCACAATGCTTCCAGGCAACACGGGGAAGGAGTAAGGTGACAGGTGAAGTTGTATGCTATGCTTACTGACCCCTTGCAACACTGATGCAGGAAGCAGAATTGTACCCATTTTACAGAGAAGTTCATCAGACCCCAGAGAAATTAACTGACAGCTCATGTGGCTAATGCATGGAAGATTCATGGTCTCAGCTCAGTATGGTTCCTATACTTCACTCCTTTCCACAGTAGCAGAGGAAATGGAGGTCAGAGGACATTCAGGATGTCTCTGGGGCAACTCAGTTTATTAGGGGCTAAGGATGAGCCAGAGAGAGCTGCTGGATGTTCTAATTTCAGTTCACTTTCCACTGGGACCCTGAGGAGCAAGCTTTTTTTTTTTTTTTTTTTTTTTTCAGTTCTCAGTCATGAGTCATCATGCTGAGGGCAAGGATGAAACACTGCTCAGGGGGCACACACCTGTGATTAGAGACCCCGAGACCGGATCGCTTTCTTCGAATCCCTTCATGGCAATCACACTGACGTGGTACTCCATCCCAGGGGTGAGCTTCACCAGGCGGGTCTCAGTATCTGTTCCATCTACGGTCACCATGGAGGGGCTCCCTGGAGATTAGCAAAAGCAAGGTTAGGGGGGCCTCTTCCACATTTCCTTGTTATGGCCTCCAAACTGGGTGTACCCAACTTGGAAATGAAATTATATCTTTATTCAATTTCATTCTCTTGCGTTCCTCTCCTTTCATCCCACCCTCTGGCATGAAGGAAAAGACCTTAGTTTTTTTTGTATAATGTTTTTTTCCATTGGTGCCGATGCCAAAAACCCAGTCAGGAAAGGAAAGAATCATGAAGTCACAGCATACTAAAAACGGCAAATTTCCTTTCGGGAAGGAGTTGACCCGTTGCACAAATTTCATTTTCCTTATTCTCGTCCCTCCATGCACTATATGGGAAGCTCACAATGCAGCAGAGATCCAAGCCACTTAACTCATTGGGTTCACTTAAGGTGCTACAGACTCCGTTGCTTGGAGAGAGATTTTAGTTGTGATAAAAAAAAAAAAAAAAAAAAAAAAAAAAAAAAAAAAAAAAAAGATGGCCCCAGTTAAATGTGTGCTCTTAAATTTATTGAGAGGTCTGGAATTTGTATTTCTTAGAATTGCAGGAGTGGTGAAGGGTTTGCAATCCAGCTGGCCAAACGCCCAGTGGAGATGCTACCGTGTTGCCGTGACCAACCAGCCTGCCTGTCTTTTCAAACCTCCAACAAGAGGCAGCTCCCTATACTATACTTCCGACTATACTTCTCTGAGGTCTTCATTAGAGTCTGTGTGTTCTAAGTTCTAACACTGCTAAGATTCACTTCCCCATCCTGTAGTGAGATAGGATAGAGCCCCGAAGGGCAAAACCTCACACATATCTCAGACTAGCTCTCTAGATGGCTGTGATCAAAGGGAAAAAAGATTGTTTATATAAATCCCCTTGCTCTTGTGTTCAAAAATACTAGGGAACCATTTCCTCAATTTTTTTTTTTTTTTTTTTTACAATTTCACGGCCACAAAGAGTGTTAATAAGGTGACTCTTCCCATGACAGTTTCTTCTAAAATGTCTTTAAGAAGGGCATCTTTCTAGATGATCTCAGAGAGAGGGAAGTGGTTTTCATTAGCCATGATGTTTGGAGGAGGTGACATAAGAGCACCCAGGGCCTCATTTGCCATTTAACCCCAATTTTGCATGTTCTCCCACCCGCTTTCATCTCCCGGTCCCCTACCTCCTGTCACAGGCACATAGGTAATCCGGAAACTCTCCACCTGAGCAGTGGGTGCCCTCCAGCTGACTGTGGCTGCATTTTCAGTGATGTCTGAGAACATGATTTCTTTCGGAGAACCCATGGCTATCAAAGAGAAAACAAAACAGAAACCCTGAAATGTTACCTGTGTTGTCTATCAGTAGTTTTTCCTGGATACCTTGCCCAGGAGCCTTTAGTATCTAGAGGTGATGACTGAACCAAGCCTCAGGAATAGAGACTGCATGATACATGGTTTCACTGTGACATGAAAGAAAACTCACAGAAGATACAGTAACCAGGTAGACCAGGTGACTGTGGGCTTCGCCCAAGATGGATGTTAGCATGTTGGCCACATTCCACAGAGGAGAGACGAAGAGAGTGACTTCACAGATCTAAATAACTTACTTTGATTTCATTTTTGGCATTTTCCCAGATCTTTGTTTTCTGTTTCTTTTTAAGGGTAAGATGTAAAAGTGTATTGTTCTTTCCAGATTATAAGGCTTATTCCTCATATAGACACCCATGAGATGAAAATTTGGTTGTAGCCGTTATACAAAGGACCAAAGTAAGTCTTCCTTCTCTAACATTCTTCTGATGAGAACTTTCTGGATCACTGCACTGGGCAGCCTGGCATCTGGAAATTAAACTCACTTTGAAACTAATTTTGACAGCCCACTTATGTATCTTCAAGAAGATCCAAAGCCAAGAAGCAAGGTCAGGTCATTATTAAACTTACACCAGTGGACACTGGATCCACTGGTGAGAAGAAACCTATGACCAGAGGGCAGCTATGCTATCTTCATTTTTCCTCCCCAAATCTGGTTTCCTTTGGCTTCTCTCCGTGTATTTTTTGGCTTAGGATTCTGCCTGCTTCAGCTGACCATGCTAACTCAGGAAACAATTTCCAGTCTCTAGGGAGCCTGCTTCCTCGTTACTTCCCTGCTCCAGCCTATGTTGGTCATTAAGCTTGGAAACATGTAGAGTTTTTCAGAGATAATTTTTTCCATACCCATTTCTGTCTTTTTCTCTCATCTAAGACATCTGCTCCTACAGGTTTTTTTTTT
>JADRCD010168256.1:0-27661 GCA_019843815.1 Montemys delectorum | reverse complement strand
TTTTTTTTTTTATAATACATGTAATTTTATATTTTTATCTCTTTTAAAGGCATGTGTATTTTAACATTTCTTTTTTATTTTTATTTTTTAATTAATTAATTTATTTTTTTACACTCTATATTTTATTTCCCCACCCCATCCACCCTCTGACTGTTCCACATCCCATACCTCTTCCCCACCCCTCTGTTTCCACGTGGATGTCCCCCTCACCCCCTCCACCTGACCTCTAAACTCCCTGGGCCTCCAGTCTCTTGAGGGTTAGGTGCATCATCTCTGAATGAAAACAGACCCAGCAGTCCTCTACTGTATGTGTATTGGGGGCCTCATTTCAGCAGGTATATGTTGCCTGTTTGGTGGTCCAGTGTTTGAGAGATCTCTGGAGTCCAAATTAATTGAGACTGCTGCTCCTCCTACAGGTTTGCCCTTCTCCTCAGCTTCTTTCAGCCTTCCCTAATTAAACAACAGGGGTCAGCTGCTTCTGTCCATTGGCTGGGTGTAAATATCTGCATCTGACTCTTTCAGCTGCTTGTTGGGTCTTTCAGAGTGTGGTCATGATAGGTCTCTATTTGTGAGCACTCCATAGCCTCAGTAATAATGTCAGGCCTTGGGACCACCTCTTGAGCTGGATCCCACTTGGGCCTGTCACTGGACCTTCCTTTCCTCAGGCTCCTCTCCATTTCCATGCCTGTAATTCTTTCAGACAGGAACAATTATGGGTCAGAGTTGTGACTGTGGGATAGCCCCCCTCTTCCTCATTTAATGCCCTGTCTTCCTGCTGGGCTTTATAATTTCCCTCTACCTACTGTCATTTCATCTAAGGACTTCCTTTGAGTCTTGAGAGTCTCTCATCTCCCAGGTCTCCGGTACATTGGTGCATTCTGGAGGGTCCCCCCAACCTCCTATTTCCTGAGATTGCCTATTTCCATTCTTTCTGCTGGCCCTCAGGGCTTCAGTCCTTTTCCCTCACACAATACCAGGTCAGGTTCCCCTCTCCTCCTGGCCCCCACTCTCCCTTACCCACCCTGTCCACTTTTCCTCCTAGGTCTTTCTCTCTCACCCAACTTGTGATTGCTTTCTTCTCCCTCCCAAGTGGGACTGAGGCATCATCACTTGGGCACTTCAGCTTGTTGACCTTTTTGAGTTCTGTGGACTGTATCTTGGGTATTCTGTATTTTTTTTTTTGGTTGTGTGTAGGTTATGTGAGGTAAGTACAAGTACTAACAGAGGCCAGAAGATGAAGTTGGATCCATTAAAACTGGAGTTACAGACAGTTGTGAGCTGGCACTTGGGTTCTGGACTCAGGTTCTCTCGATTCACAGCAAGTGCTTTTAACCAAGCCATCTCTTCATCCCCCCTTTAAATATTTTTAAGTAAATGAAGTGACAGGTTTAGCTATTGACAGTTTTATTTTTTACTGGTTTCTTGTACAAAGTATAATTAGCACTTGTTCTGATTTTGCAGTTGTTAGATTTTGACAAGATGCAAGTTTTACTCAGCTTTAAAAGTCTTTGCTATGAGTAGAATATCTGTGATACTAATAGTCACATAAATTATAAATTAAAGTATTATCTTCAAGTTATATAAAAATCATGAGAAAATGCTGAAATAATTCTCTATAGTTTTTTTTCAGATTATTCAGTATCCACTATGGTGTATGCTATTATAATCTAATTTTCTTTATACTTAGAATCACTTTATATTATGAATTGTATTAAAGCAAAATGAAAATGGCAGGTAAAATGTCAAGTTAATCATCAGTAGGGACTGTCAGAACATGGTTCTGCATGTTTGTGACAAAATGCCAAGAAAACAAGACAAGAGTCTTATGACCTCAGTTTCTTCAAAATCACGAAATTGCTCTTGGAATGTGCTTTTGTCTCTACCCAGATGTAGTGGACAGGAGTGAATTTGCTTAAGATTATTCATTACAATTGGTTATTCTGGTTTGTTTATATGCACCTATGACCAAAACAAAACAAGACCGAGGCTTGTGTACCAAGTGTGGTTTATCCTCATGATTGGATAGTTTGCTCATGTGAATCATATCTTTCAGAGTATAAACTGTGTGGTGCTCTGAATAAAGTTGGCTATTTTGTGGACTTTGGTCCACCTCATTTTTAGGTTACATTCTCCCAGGCTCCACTGCTTCTAGAGTGGTAAACAGGGACAACAAAGCAGAAGAAAAATTCCTGTCATAATCTTTCTCTTTTACGGAAGTGCTCACCTGCTCTCTATGAGACCTGTTATTTATCCAGCCTGTAAACAGTCACCCAGCAGGTGGCAAGTGTGTGCCCACCACATTCTGGTCACATGATACTGTGGGGCACAAAGGACAAAGTCCTGGCTTCATATAACTTCCTTCTTACTGGTGGAACATGGACAAAAACAGCCAACACATCAACTATTTCTAAGTGACAATAAGTGTCTGTAGAAAAGAAAAGCAGATTCGATAACTGTGCCTGGGTGGGAACCGGAGAAGCTCCACAGTGATGTGACTGGGTACCTGAAGGGAGACTGTGAGCAGGGTATGCGTAGCTACTGCATATGAAATTAAGTAGACTCAGACTGAAGAGTAATGGTTTGTCTAGGATAATCTATGCTTTGTTGGCCTCAACAACTTATGGGCCTGTGACTCTTACTCTGTGTGTCATGGAAAAGTAATTAAAATTCTTAGGTAAAAGAATGACCGGACCCACCTCAGGCTTCAGAGTAGCTGAGATTGCAGGTGTGTGCTAACAGATTCAGGTATCTAATTTTATAGGAAAGAAGACAGAACAAAAGATAGCAATATTTTCCCCAAGTCACCAAGCTTATAGGACAGGGCATCAGTACTCAACACAGACAGCACTCTCCAGTGTCTGTTTATTTGGGTCAGGTCATTCTTTTGCTACATGTTGCCAGCTTGCCATACCATCTCTATTTTTTCTTTAATTCTAGAGCTACAGGAATAAAATTAAGATGGCTATGCTAAAGAGAGCATGTCATGAAAGGCATTGTATTTCTTTGCTAGTTAAATATGGATTGTGGAATAGCTAATGACCTGTTAAAAACAGGAAGGGAGGAAGCACTGTACATAGTTGATAAACTTGGGAATGGAGCCCAAACCTTCTCATGTTATCCTTATATCAGGTTTCTGACATATAACACGATGTGATTGACCCAGAGGAAGCTCCTCCTCTTCTATCATCATCATCATTAATAACCTAAGTCAAATTGTATACTAATTTTCAATAAATGATCTGAAATAAAATAGAAAGTAAATGTTTTTATTTTGCCTTTCCTAGGGTTGAATATTGTGTGAGTAGGTATGTTAAAGTGTATTTTTTTATTTTTTATGTTTTGCACTGTTGTTCTCATAATGCTAACTGGTTTCCAATTTTCATGAAGGAGCTGCCAGTGTCGATATGATAGTCATTCACCTTTTGGTTTACCTGAGACCCAGGGACACTGCTAGAAGTCTTTTCCCATCAGCCCCTTTTTACATTTTCAATGGTTTATGGGCTATATTACTGTAAACTTGCTCAAATCTGTGAGTCCAGCGATGATGACATTGATAAGAACTCTTTTTCATTCCCCCTTATGGTTTTCATAACATCTGCATTTTGACTTCATTTTTCCTCTCTTTCTTCCCAACCACTCTCTGCTATTCTTTGCCCATAGTTTTCATTACAAAACTATTTAAAGCAAAGCACAGATATCATACCATTTAAATTTCTGCACATTTCTACACTCCCCAGAAAAGAACACAGAACTTGTATAACTATAATTTTATTCCACAAGTTTTTTGCTCTTGATTCTCCTTTTGTTGCAATACTCCATGCAAGATAAAAACTTATTGTAGATCTCTGTGGGTCTTAGCAACATAAAGTCTATTAATTTAAAATTGAGGCAGTCTATTTTTCTTCTTTATTGAAATAGTGATCACTTAAGCTAAGTTTCAATTGCTTTTAGAAGATGCTACGAGTTAGCTTACTTGTAAATCTCAAAGGGCATGTCAATGACTGTATATGGAGACTTGGCATTTTCCCTATCTATGGAGTCTCATCAAGCTGGTCACAGCAGTGCTAGCAGTATTTAGCATCAGGGGACGATATGAGTATGTATGTGTGTATGTATATGTGGCCAATTCTGGTTGTCATGCATCATGTTGATAGTTTGATGAAAAGTAGTTGAGTACTGTCACAAAATTTTTATTTATTTTCTTGATATCTAGAAATAATATCCTGTATATATAGAATATCCTTCAAGAAGCTATAAACAAAGCTATTTTTAACTCACTCTTTGGCTTTGTACATGTCTTTATTCTATATTACCTGGCTCACAGTATCTGTTTTGTTCCAGTTTTAAGTACCATGGATATGTTTGCATGCTAAGAAGGTCATTGAGGCCTCTCCCTACTTTCCACTTACTATTCCATGTTATGGTTTCTAATTCAAACACTTTTATACCTTTGAAAACCATAGACTTCTCAAAGGTAAAGTCAGTATCTTCAGTCTCAAAGACTCCCTGTTTTTGAATTATGCACGTGTCATGAGTGAAAGTACAAGTCACTGTCAAAATCTTACTGGAGACTCTCAATACGTTGTGGGCTGACTGCAGGGATAAAAATAGCTGTGTAAAGCTCCATGATGTGAGCCTCAAAGGCTTTTGAAAAGGAAGGGAGACTTCAGGTAGGAGGAGGAAATAAATATCCTAAGAAAACTCTGTTGAACTTGTCAAAAACAGTGTCAAAATTCAGATATGGAGAATATTTACTGAAAAAAAGTTTCTTAAAAATCAAGGTCATGCATAACTCTTTGAGTGAAGTGTTTCCTTCTTTTTCTGCTTTAAGAAAGATCTCTGGAACCAGGTGGTGGTGGCACACGCCTTTAATCCCAAATTTGGGAGGCAGAGGCAGACAGATTTCTGAGGCCAGCCTGGTCTACAGAGTGAGTTCCAGGACAATCAGGGCTACGTAGAGAAACCCTGTCTCGGAAAAAAAAAAAAGAAAAACAAAAACAAAAACAAGACAAGACAAGACAAAACAAAACAAAACAAAACAAAACTTCTGGCTTTTCCAGCATATCAGCTAAGTGGTTAACTGGTGGATCTTGTTGATTTTTGTTGTTGTTTTCCGTTATTCAAGACTGAATCTAGGGCTACAAAAATGCAAGGCAAGTATTCCACTTGAAAGGTGTATCAAACCTCTTTTTATTTTTGAGAATGAGTCTCATTAAGTGGCCCAAACTGGCCCTGAACTTAACTCTGTATCTTATACAGTCTTTGAACTTGTGATTCTCTTGCCTCATCCTTATGAATAACTGATATTACAGGTCTGCACCACTAGCTCTGGCTGACCTCTGTTTAATATTCTCACCAACTCATGCCTCTCCATATACATCCTTGTAGCTGGCTATATCTACAAAAGACATCTTTCCTTCATGGCATGTCTATGTTTCCTTCCTATAACTTTTATGTAGAATAATAACCGTGTTAATTTTGTTTATGAATGGAACCACTGAATACTTTTTTTTAATGAATAAGACCATTGAAAACTTTTGAAAAGAGAGGATGGTATTTCCTAACTCAGTCTCTGTTAATGTTCTACTTGACTTGATTTACCTAGGACTGTGGGCATCCAGGACGATCTAAGGTATCTGGTTCAGTAACAATCCCCTAAGGCACTCATCAGTTTTCTTGTTTTATTGCTATTTAAATGTTTATAATATAGCCTTCCTGAAATTTGCCAGTCATCTCCAAATAGAAAATAAGTCAACAAAAAACAATTTTCGATGAAGCCTGTCATTGAATTGAGCAAAGTCAGCTGGAACTGTTACTGTAAGTCTGAACTCAGAGTATATTTGTGTTTTCCATGAACTTGCCCAAATGGAAAAGGTTGAAGAACTATAGTAGAGAATGTTCTAACTTTGAGAGGAACTGCAATCAATTCCTGTTTTGAGACATATAGACTATGCAGAAAAGTACTCTTAATGACTTTCGTTTGAAACCCTACTTGATTATAAGGGTCTTTTCAGTGGTTTTAGACAGTTAATTTTGAAGTCTGATTTAAGCAAACATTTCAGAAAAAAGTAAGAGAAAGCATTTGAGGACTACCAAGGAGAGGCAAGGCTCACCTTACCCACCCCTGACACTTTTAGTGTCTTCCTCTGTCTTTCCATGTTTATTACTTATTATTATAATTATTATTTAGAGACCTATCTGTTGATAGTAATTATTTATTTTAAGTGGCAAGCAGTCTTTGTGAAAACTCCCTTAGGTATTATTGTATTTATGGTATGAGATCATGATTAAACTTGTATTTAGAGTTAGTCCAAGCCATATGTGGTGCAAGCATTTCGGAGGGATATATAGTAAAGGTTGGTGACAAGATTTGTTGTTGAGAACCTACTTTGTGCTACTGTCTTTCTGTGCTTAAGATTGGCACTATTGCCTTCCTAAAGCAGGTACTCTTTCATTTTGTAAAGCTTGGATATTGATAAATAATAATTGTTTATATTATAGGGCACAGAATAATTCATGTACACATGTGGAAGGATTAAACCATGCAAATTAGAACATTACAAATAATATTTTTTCTTCATTTCTTCAGTGGAATAGAAAAGTTGTATGTTTAACCAATATCTCCTGGGTGCCCAGACTCACCAGCCCATGGCAGTCACAATTTGGGATTTTGGTTCTATGTGTTCATTAATTTTTTTTTTAAAAAAAGAGGCTACATATAAATAAAAACATCTGGTAGAAGATATTCTTTGCTAACAGATCTTGGGGGCTATGATATCCTGTGACTATCCCATCAACTTAATTAGCAAAGTAAAAATCAAAGTAATATTTCTAAGCTTAGTTGTTAATGATACCTGTTGCCAAATCATCAAATGTTACCAAAGATTTAGAATGATCCTAAGGTAATGTCAAGGTTCCAAAAATAACCTAAAGTTAACACTGCTTTATGTTACTTGTTGAGAAATTATAACCCAATTTACCCAATCAATGAATTCACAACTCAATTAATTGGTACACAAGCTACTCACCTAGATTGGGCAGATCTACTACTACACTACTCTATTCCCATCTATTAGATCTCATATGACTTGCCATTTCTCCAAGCCACATGCTTCAGCTCCATCTTCCTTCCACCTCCTCCTCTTCTGCAGTCTCCTCCCCCACGCCGCTCCCCCACCTGTCTCCTCTCTCCCCTTCTCCCCCAAACTTTTCAGCTCCACCTTCCCTCCTGCTGCCCAATCATTGGCCTTAGCCTTTGAAAAGTTAAGGTGGGGAGAAGGTTCACAAGACACCTGTATACTGATTTGCTCCTGTCTGCAGTGCTTTCCAGGAGAGGAGACTTAGCATCAAAATACAAGACCAGGGCTATCCACAACAGTCAAGGTTCCAAAATTAACCTAAAGTTAACGCTGCTTTGTTACTTGTTGAGAAATTAGAACACTAAATCAATAGTAAAATCACTTTGACAGACTAGCTGTCCAATACTAGGTCAGATCAGAGCAATGATGGGAAAGAAAAGGATACGTGCTTATTCAATTTGGTGAGGCCCATCCAAGGCAAGTTGAACTAGAAAGTAGGACTCTTGACTGTCTACATCTCTGGATATAGAGTAAAGGCCAACTGAGGGACCTGCAAGTCCAAGGAAGGTTTTTTTTTTTTTTTTGCCACTGAACTGACCCCACAGAAGGTAGATGTGAACAAATAGATCTTGGTTGTGGTAGCAGGGGCCATTAATACTACTGTCAGTTTCTCATTGTCTGCAGAAAGAAACAACATTATGAAAGCCCCTTGAAAAATATCACAAGGGAGGGTTGGAGATGCTTTGAGAACTGGGGGTCAAATAAGATCTGGAGAGAACACACCAGAGAAAGAAGATCTTTAGAATGGTCACAGGGGTCCTGATAGTGTGCTAAGTGTAAAACAAACTCCTCTGTCATGAAATCCTTCAGACAATCTTGCGATGGTCCTGCTATTTCTGCCTTAAAGAAGGAAGCACCCGGGCTTAAGGACACTGAGCACCTATCCCAGGGACTCATAACTAGCTAGAAAAGAAAAGAGTTCACTTAAGGAAGGATGGGGCAGTTTTACTTGCACATTCAATGGAGAAAATAAAGGAAAGAGGTGGGGGCATCTTCTCATCTTTTGTACCTATTGAGGGCAGGAGAAAGAACAAATAAGACATTGGATTTAAAAGTTAGATTTCCAGACACTATAAGGAAGAGTTTTTCTACATTTGGAAATAACCCCAAGGGAGAAAAGGATGGTTTGAGAAAGTGAAATGTGTATCCTGGACACACTCAGGTGATGAGTAGATGGCTGTATATCAGAAATGCTGTGGGGAGAATCTCAGCTTGGAATGGGAACAGGACATTAAATTCCTACAGTTTCACATCCTGTCCTAATAGTCTGGGTTCCAATGTGGTTGGGGATATGAAAGGTAAAAGCTCATTCTTGGGTAGCTCTGGTATTCCTGGGAACCACAAGGATAATGTAGTCTCAATTTCATCAAGTGGCAGAAACAGTTTGTCAGTGGTGCTAAACATTTTCATACTTGATCATATTTTGGAGGATGAGTGGATATAGAGCTTTGAATTTATGGTTAGGATTTAGTTAGATGCAGGAAGTGACAGAGAAGAGCTTGGAAGTGATTTTAAAAGGTAGCATTGGCATCCTTACTCGCATCTATGTCTTTCTGTCATCATCCCTACTTTGATATCCAAGGTCTAGTGCTTGAAACATATCTAGGATTCCATGGGCCTGAGAACACACAAAGATAATTTTAAAAAATCTCATGTATCTAAAAGTTGTTTTAGTATAGAACATAGTCTTGGGTTATCCCAGAGTATAGAACACATGCTCAGGATGTGGGAATAGACAATGTCAAAGAGACCATTGCCAATCACATATTCACATATCAATTCAAATTGAATAAAATATGGTAATGATTTCTAATCATCAGTTTTTACTGTTATTTAACCTTTATTACTAGTATATATTAGTAACCATATAATATAATGGGTTCTCACTTAAAGAAATTGGCCATCAGGGAAATGGAAATCAAAACAACTTTGAGATTCCCTTTTACACCTGTCAGAATGGTTAAGATCAATAACACAAGTGACAGTGCATGTTGGTGAGAATGTAGAGTGAGGGGAACACTTTTCCATTGCTGGTAGGATTACAGACTTGTACAACAACTATGGAAACCAGTATCAAGGTTTCTCAGAAAATTGGGAGTTGATCTATCTTAAGACCCATCTATATTGCTCTTGGGCATATACTCAAAGGGTGCTCCATCCCTTCATAAGGACACTTGTTCAACTATGTTCCTTCTGGCTTTATTCATAATAGCCAGAAACTAGGTGTCTCTCAACCAAAGAATGGATAGAGAAAATGCGATATGTTTACACAATGGAGTATTACTCAGCTGTTAAATCATCCTGAGTGAGGTAACCCAGACCCACAAAGACAAATATGGTATGTACTAAGTTATAAGTGGATATTATTTGTTAAGTAAATGATAATCAAGTTACAATACACAGACCCAGAAAGATTAGGGAAAAAGGAAGACTCTAGTGGGGAACACATGGGTCTCCCTGGGAAGGGGAAATAGAATAGATTTTGTGTGTGGACTGGAGGTGGGTAGGGAAAAGAGCAGTAAGGGTCAGGTTGGGAAAGGATGAATGAAGGGAAAGAGTGTAGGGAGAGACAGCTGAAGTTGGAGGGGGGCATTTGAAGGGTGGTGTGGGAACCTATGGTAGTGGACACTTCCTCATAGATTCCTCACAATCTATGAGGGTGATCCTAGTGAGAACAGACCACTTTTTGTAGCCAGGCAAGGCTTCCAGTGGTGGAACTGGGTTGCATTTGGTGCTGATGCTAGAGAAGAGGATTAACCTCACAAACTGACATTGGGGCCTCATTGCCAAAGACAACATACACAGAGCTCTTTAAACATAGAGAAGTGGAGCTGGTGCCTACACGAAGCCTTCACCCCTGTGTTCTAGTCTCTTTAGCATAGGAAGGTACTATGCAGAGATTGGGGAACTCTGCAGTAGAGGAGGAGGAAAGTGTAGAAATCAGAGGGGATAGAGGACACCAGGAGAACTGAATCAACTAAGTAGGGCACATATGGGTTCACAGAGGCTGAAGTGGCAAGCATGGGGCCTGCAAGGGTCTGGAGTAGGTTCTCTGCATATTTGTCAGGGCTGCTAGTTTGGTGGTTTTTTCTTTTTTCTTTTTTCTTTTTTCTTTTTTCTTTTTTCTTTTTCGTTTTTTTATGGGATTCCTTACAGTGGGAGTGAGGGTTGTCTCTGACTCTTTTGGCTGCTCTGGGGACTCTTTGCCTCCTATTGAGTTGCCATGTTCATACTTGTTTAGACTTGATATGAGGATGCTTACCTTGTCTTATTGTGTCTTGTTTGTTTGTTTTTTGTTTCCATGTTTGGTTTTTATCTCTTGGAGGACTGCTCTTTTCAGAAGGGAAATAGAAGGGTGGTGGGTCTGGGGGAGAGGGGATATTGGGGATATCTGGGAGGAAGGGGAAACGTTGGTCAGTATTGTATTGTACAACGTTGGTATGTATTGTATGACAGAAGAATCCATGTTTAATTAAAAATAAAAAATAAAATATATAGTGGATTTCTGTGTGTGTTGCTTGTGTATGGAATATTTTGTATGTACATGTACAGGTGCAGATGTATATATTTGATAGTTTTGTTTTCCTTCATTGTCCTCTCCTTGTGTTTTAGACAAGGTCTCTCACTGAACCTGGAGATCATTGATTTGGCTAGGCTGACTGGGCATTACCCTTCAGTGATTCACCTATCTCTGTACCTCCATTGCTACAGTTACAGACATGTATTACCACCCCAGGATTTTATATACATGCCAGGGATGTATGTATGTAACTTAGGACCTCATGTTTGTGCAGCAGGAACTTTACTGAATATGCTCCCACCCCAGTCCCAATAATGAGTTTCCTTGTGGCATTTTTACACATGCACATAATCTAGTTTCATATGCACTTTTTATATGGATCTCTTTTATTTCCTTTACTTGTGTCCTCGTCCTCTTTCCAATATAGAGTTTCATATATAGTGCTAATAACAAAATATAAAAATGAAAACCCAATTCCCAATTGATTGATGTATTGGTTTCTTTGAAATGAACAGTGGCATAAGGGTTTAGATCAAAAACCAATCACTGTGCTATAATTTTGTGAGCTGAATATGCTCTTTTTTTCATTAAGACTTTCCTGCATTTTTTTCTTATTCACTTATTATGGAAATATCAGTCTACATTGAAGATATCAGAAAAAAATGAGATATAAAGTAAGGGATAAACTAACAACTTTATAAGAATGTGACTAGATGAAATACTGTTGATTTTCTTTGGCCGAGAAAAATGGTGAACACATGCCTTCTGAGTTATGTGACGATTTTCTGGAGGTTCATCAGCCATGGAAGAAATAAAGCAAATAGTACAGTGCAAGGACAAAGACAATAATCCATTTGCTTCTTTGGTAGTAAAATAGGAAATAAGAAATTTACTTTTGATAGAGTTCCTCAGAAGTATAAATATATAAATTCAGTTCATTTTTTTTTTCTGGGAGTAAGGCTTAATTTAATTCAGTTAAATGAATGATGATTTTTTTTCTTTTGTAATATCTTGGGTGCAATCTTGAAGAAGACATCAAAATAAGACATATTCTTCATCTCAAAAAGTTTTCCACCTAGTACAAGATCTACCAAAGGGTACAATAACTAGTAAGATACATGTTATCCATACTATAGATGCTATATAAACAAACAAAAGTTAAGTTCAGAGGGTAGAATACTTACTTCCTATTTGGGGTGAGGAAATAAATGAGGCTTTGTAGAAGAAATGACATGTGGGAGGAAAAGAAAGATATTTAAAGGACAAAACAAAACAAAAAGCCAAAACAATGACAACAACAACAACAACAAAAAGAAAGAGAAGACAGGAAAGTGACTAAAACAAGATGATTGGAAACAGTGAACCAGTCCTGAGACAGCATGCCAGGTCGGGTGGAACACTAAGAAGTAGGTGAGAGTGCAAAGGCACAAGCTGATGCCACTTTCAGCAAGCCACCCACCCAAAGGCCAGTGAGTGCAGACTTAATTTTCCTAAGCAAATGAGTGGTGGTTAAAACGTGGAATTGAGGGATGGCCAAACATTTTGGAACAGAAGCATGTAGAAAGCACTGCTCAGAGGATGAAGCAAGTGGTAAAGTGTATACTTTAGCATCACATAATTATTACAATTATGCTTCAGTCATTGTGTGAGTGTATAATATAATGACAGGCTTTCTGACATTTAGAAGATACGTGTCTAGAAGATGAAATCCTTTTTCTGACTGGTATGAATACACACATAAAGTATATATACATCTTAAAGCAGAAGATAGGTTGGCTGGGAGGATTTGGATGATAGTTGACATAAAAACAGAAGCATAGCTTGGGAAAGAGTCTGAAGAAGAATCTACCTGGGAGCCAGTCCAAGATAATTCTGTACATGACTTCAAAGATGGATGACAGAAAATGACTGAAAAAAAAAAGACAGGTCATTCAAAAGTGAAAGGAAAGTATCTGGAGTAGGAGAAAGAAAAGACTGCAGAAGGCAGAACAAGCAGTTCCATTTTGAAGATATGTTGGCTGTGTTGGCTGAGCATCAGGGTGGAAAAGTCAAGCACGAGGGTGAAGTACTGGTTGGGAGGGTGGGGCAGAAATGAGCTAGAGTTGGATATAAATATGATGAGTGAGTCTCAAGGAGTTCATGTGATAGCAAGAAAGCCTGTGGAGAGAAGCGAGTAGATATAACAAGCAACCCTCATTTTGCTCTTGAGCTGCCGAAAGCTTAAGAACAGATCTTGCAAAAGCAGCCTGCATTTTTAGAAATGAGGGTGTTATATAGCTCAGTTCCTGCCAACCAGGGAATGTGGTCAGAGAGCTAGGTTTTCTAAGTAAACAAACCATGTTTTCATTATGAGATTAGATAGGAGTGCTGAAGAGAGAGTCATTCTGACCAAAAGTAGGATCACTGATGGCTTAGCAACATTAGAATGGGGGAATGCAAACACAGAAATCAGTTATAAAGAAAAACAGGGCAAAATCCAATTAAGAATATTCTTTTTGGACCCTCTCATATACTGCAGGTGGCTCTGCTTTCCATTTGCACTGCTTTTCTTAATCTGATACTAAAATTAATTTATATTTCCTAAGTCCATGAAATCAATGGTAGGGAAAAATAGATGAAAGTTGTATTGGTTGGCAGAAGGCAGTATGGAGATAAACATATTTTCCTTGCATGGAGAACAAGGGCTTGCCCTTATATCTGTCCTGAGAGTGTCTCTTCATACTTTAGGATCCAGTAGCTATATTTACTAGTCTGCTGTCAGACTCACCTTGCTATGGTTGCCTCAACAGTCAGGAGAGTATGTGTTCCACAGTTACATCAAGATTGATTATTAAATAACTTTATCTATAGCTTAGACACTGTTGTTACTTTTTATGAAATTTTTTACCGTTCATATTAAAGAATTTTTGAATTTATTTTTTGGTGACAAATTAGCAGAGCCTAAAGAGTAACAAATGTCATTTTCATCAGGATAACTTTTTACAGAGACTTTTTACAGAGCTACATCAAAGCCTTGACTTCATGCTTCAGTATGGCATCAGCTTGGATTGTGATGCTTTCAGATGCTCCAACTCCAAAGAGTCTTGGTGCTGAAATGACACATCTGTGGAAACAGGCAGAGAGAGGCTCAGTAGCTTTATGTAATACATGTGCTGGTTCAAGTTCCTTCACTGTAGATCTATTTCCAAATAGATATATCTAGAAGCTATACTTTAAGCTTGTAATCTATGACAAACTTTAGCATAATTTCTAAGAACAAATTACTTGAAATTAAATCCTGAAAAATACAGCTGGGAATTTGATTTATAGTTAGAAACATAATGGGTCCTCCTGGTCACTTTATCTGAAGAGGACTTAATAAGGCCATATAGCATTAACATTTTACAAATATAAATGAATAAGTTATTAATGAATGTTCAGTGTAAACTAATATTTGTAAGACAAAAATCAAAGAGAAAAATTTGAAATTTTGTAAATATCATTTGAGATGAATTGGAATGTTCTTTTAAAAATATAATTTTACCCAGCCCAGAGGGAAAAATATATAATTTTAGTGATCAAATATATCTGAAAAAACTTTTTATTTTAACAGGTTGGTTCTTCAAATATTTAAATTTGAACAGTCTCTTCTTATGTATTTCAAAATTGTTCTAAATTATTATGCCACTTTTTTGTTTTATAGATTAAAAGACAAACAAAATTATATTACTGAAACAGAAATGCACTTAATATACAACTTTTCATAAATTGTAGAAAGATATGCATTGGATTTTCTTCCTTAATGCCATGAATTTCCATGTAGAGAAACTAAACCAGTAAGTCCCCACACCAATGTGCATCTAAACCCACCAACAAGACTCCTTAATTAAAGATGGCTTATGAGCTACAGTTGTCAGGAAGCACATTTGAAAACACTGTGGGCTACCGATGCAGTGTGTGTGGAAGCCAGAACACTGTAACATTTGGAGGAGAAGTCTTGCTTCAGCCTTGTCTGAGGATTCTGGGAGGCCTGTTGGGACATGTTCTGTACATATTGAGACCTGCTTAATCTCGCCAGTTTCCTCTTAAAATTTATTCTCATTTCATAGTCAGGACTCTCATGCTTCTCTGACTACATCTTTTCTTCTACTTGGATGACTAGCTGTTCCTCTATCCACCTCTTGGTGACTGTTTCCAGGAAAACATGACAGAAGCATTGACTGAACTGTTAACTCTGTTAAAGAACCACATAGCACAAAAGCATCCTTCTTGCCATTTTAACACGTGAGCTGTTAGTGTTAAATACACTCACACCATTGTGTAAAGATTTCCAGCAGTTCTCTGCTTTGCAAAACCGAAACTCTGCTCATTAAACAATGATTTAGTTTTCATCCTTTCCCATAAATTCTTGGCAGACACAAGTTGAGTTTCTGTTTTATGAATTTGGCTAATTTAGGTATCTCACTCATTAGCAGTGTGTCAACTACTTTCTTTTGTTGTGATAAAACACTGTGACCAAGGCAACTTACAGAAGGAAGGTTTGTTTGGAGTTTATGACTTTGTGGTAAGAGTGTATCACAATAGGCAGGCATAGTGATTGCAACAGTACAGCAAACTGTGAGCTCTTAAACTGAAAGCAGGAAGAAGCAGAGAGAGGAAGTGGGGCTAGCAGTAGGCTTTAAAACCTCAATTTCTTCCCCAGTCATGTACTTCCTCCAGCAAGGCTACACCTCCTTAGCTTCCCCCAAACAAATCCACCTATAGGGACCAAGCATTCAAATGTTGGAGACCATGGGGGACTTTGTCATTCAAACTTCAACACCTCGGATTTCTTTTTCAGTGACTAGCTTATTTCACTTCACACAGTGGCTCTGTGCTGAAATGGGAAAGAATTTTATCTTCTTATAGGATGAGTAGTGTTGCAAACTACACACATTTTATGTTTTATTTAACTCTTCACATGTTAATGAACTTTATGTTTTTCTCCCACTCCTCGTTACTGTGAATGATGTTGCTCAGATCTGGATGTGCAAATATCTCTATAAGAGTCTAATATTTGGGCCAATGAGATGGCTAAGTAGGTAAAGATGCTTGTTGTACAAGCCTATTGACCTAAGTTCTATCCCAAGAACCCATGATGGAAAGAGAGAAGAACAGACTCCCAAAAGTTGTTCTTTGGCCTCCACATGTGCCCTGTGGTACATGCCTGCCTACATGCATACATAGTCTCTCTCTTTCTCTATTTCTCCTCTCTCTCTCTCTCTCTCTCTCTCTCTCTCTCTCTCTCTCTCTCTCTTTCTCTCTCTCTCTCTCTCTCTCTCTCTCTTTATCACACAAACACACATGCACACACACACACACACACACTAACATACCAATATTAAAAATTAATGAATATCCAATTTATAATGTGTCTAAAAGAAAAAAGATTCTGATTTTAATTACCTTGGATATAGATGTTTGTTTCTATATATTCTGAGTTTTAACCCCTTACTGGATTGATGACCTTCACTCCCTTTTGTGTTTAGTTTGTGTCCTTTCATCTATAAACTTGTTCTATACAGTCCCATTTCTCTATTTTTTACTTTTTGTTTTTTACAGTTGTGTGTGTGTGTGTGTGTGTGTGTGTGTGTGTGTGTGTGTGTGAGAGAGAGAGAGAGAGAGAGAGAGAGAGAGAGAGAGAGAGAGAGATCCTGTAAAATCTAATCTCATAAAGCTTTCTGGCTATGTTTTGGCCAGGAATTTTATAATTTCATCCCTTGGCAAGGTCTTTAATCTATTTTGTGCTAAGCTTTATGTATGGTGCAATGCAATGTAACTATTCTTTACATGTGCACTTCCCTTTTAAGCCACCATGCTTTCTACATTTCATGGTTTTGGAATCCTCACTGAAGATTATCTGAGCTAGGCTCTAGGATTAATTTGTGTGGTCTGTTTCATTTTTTCTGTACACACACATTTATGCCAGTACCACACTGTTTAGATTACTGTTCTAAAACTATTCAAAATTAGGAAGTGTGAGACCTCTATTCTTTTTCAGTGTCCATTTATATACTTGGGTTTTTTTTTTTTTTTTTTTTTTTTGGTGATTCCTTGTGAATTTTAGAATTTTTTCTGTTTCTATAAAAATAACTCTGATTTTGATAGGTATTACATTTAATTTGCTTACTTCTTCAGAAGTACGGAAATAATAAACTAATATAGTTTCCATTTGCTTGCTGCTTCTTCTGTTTCATTTGTGTCTGTGATTTTTCAGAGTTCAGATCTTTCACCTTCTTAAGTTCCCTCTTAGGAACTTAGGAACTTAGGTATCTGACTGTTTGGGCACTACTGTAAGTAGCACTGCTTTTCTTAATTCCCTGTTTAGTTTGCTTATCCTTGTCAGTCATACAGTTAGAATGTTTTGTTTTGTTTTGTTTTGTTTCTTTCAACTTCGATAAGTTCTTTTATTAGTTACAATAGTTTTTTCTTTTTGGTTTGTATAGAATGTTTAGGAGTTTCTAAGGATGATATCATGTAATATCATCCAAGTACAGTGGTAATTTTACTTCTTTCTTTATTTGCAATCTTTTTTTGGCCTGCCTCCCCCTCTTTTTCTTGCTTAACATTCTGGCTTGGAATTCCATGCTAGTCATGTAGGAGTAAGAAGACCAGGCTTTCCTGTTTTGTTCTTGTTCTTACTTGAAAACACATGAGCCTTTTCCCATTGACTATGGTATTGGCTCTGGTTCCCCATCCCTATATATAGTCTTTATTATGCTGATGTAGTATCCTGTTTTTAGTTTGTTGAGTGTTTTCATTATGACTAGATGTTGAATTTGGAAAAAAAAACTACATAAGTTCAGATTATAATGTGGTTTCCTTGTTTTTCATTTGGTTAATATTACATCATTAATATTTGTGTGTTGAACCATGTTTGCACTATGGGAATAAATTACACTTTGTCATGAGGCATAATCCTTTTAATGTCATGATCAATTAAGTTTGTTGGTATTTTGTTGGTTATTTCTGCATTATGTTCATCAGGGATACAGGTTTATGGTTGTGCTTTCTTGCAGAGTGTTTACCTGTCATGTATATTTAGATTATACTGTCTCATAAAATGAGTTTGGGAGTTGATTTAGCTTATTTTGTGTTATGGTAACAGGATACTAGACAGAAGCTCTGTGCTAGAAGAGATTTATTTTTTTGATAAATAATAGTTGGAGCCTAAATATCCAAGGTTGGGTAGTCAAATTTACTGAGTATTACCTGGTTATGATACAACACAGCAGAAGATATACCATAACAAAGGTGGAAATCAAGGAGCTTGGAGGGACCTTTCATACACGCCATCATCTACAGTATCTACCTAGATCCAACACACTCTGCGTGACCACCATTAATGCTGGCTCAGTGTCATCATGACTCAGTCACTTCTCACTAGCCTCCATTTCTTAAAGGTCTGATCACTTCTCAGTAACCCCCAAGCTTCCAGCATATAGACGTTTAGGAGGCACTATCAAATCCATCGCAGAAATATCTCCTTATTTTCAATTATTTTTGAAGATTTTGAGAAGAATTGGCTTTAATTATTCTTTAAATATTTTGTGGAATTTTCTGGTGAAGTCATTTGGTTCTGGGCTTTTCTTTGTTGGGAAGTGTTTTTGTTTTGTGTTTTAAATATGTCACTATCTTCCTTGTACTTACAGGACTGCTTAGACTTTCTGTTTTATCAGGTACAAGTTATGTTGAGTAGTATGTTTCTAGAAATTTAGGCATCATTATAGGCATTTCTTTTAGTTTATCTAACTCAGTATAAAGTTGTTTCAAAAGATTCTGCTATAGCCCTCTTAATTCTGTGATATCAGCTACATGGTTCCTTCTCACTTCTGATTTTAATTTATTCTTTATCTCTTTCAATCCGAGTAAGTATCTATTTACTTTGTAGATAGCTAATAGTTGAGAGAACATTCTTGGAGTGTTTGTCCTGTCTGTAAAATGGGCCAAGCATGTTCTCTGCAGGCTGCTGAGCCCCAGAGACAGCATGTCACTTTACAGCCTTTTACCTGGAGCTTAATAAATAGCATTGAATTAGAGAATTTCTATAATAAATCCTGCATCCATTTTTCATCCATTACCAAAACATGAAGCCTTTAATCCTCACAACTATTCACATCCACTTCTTAGGAAGTGTGACTCTTCCCTCAGCTCTGTGTGTGTGTGTGTTGTTGTTGTTGTTGTTGTTGTTGTTTGTTTTGTTCTTGTGTTATTTTCCTCTTGCCTATATGGCCCTTTGTTGTACATGTTTAATTCTTTTGGAAATTTATTTATTTATTATTATTTTATGTGCATTGGTGTTTTGTCTTTTTGTATATCTGTGTAGGGTATTTGATCATAGAGTTACAAACAATTGTGGTGCTGCTATGTGGGTGCTAGGAATTCAACTTGGGTCCTTTGGAAGAGCAGTCAGTGCTCTTAACCACTGAGTCATCTCTCTAACCCCTGTATGTTTAATTCTATAAAGACAAATTACTTGGGGTTAGAAAGATGGCTCATCCATTGTTAACCCTATTTAAAAAAATTAAAGTATTTCAAAGATTTCCTTTCTTTTATACTTAACAGCATTTTGCTTGCATGTATGCATGTGCATCATGTGCATGCAGTATCTGCAGAAGCCAGAAGATGGCACCAAACTCCCTGGAACTAGAGTTAAGGATGTTTGTAAGCTGCCATGTTACAGGAACCAAATTCCATAAGCAAGAGCAGCAGGTGTCATAACTGCCAAGTCCTCTCCCAAACCACTAGGAACTCTATACTAGTGGTGATAACTTGGTCGAGGACTTTTTTCTAAGCTGATTAAAAAAAAATAAAATCTTTCCTTTTACTATAGTGATTCCAGTCTTTCCACTTACCATGAAACCTTCTTTTGTGTAACTGTCTCATAAACATAAAAAGCTTCAATAGAATGAGAGTTGATTCATTACTTGTGTATCTGCCTTTGCAGGATATAGTTTCACCATTTTGGAAGAAGGGATACCTTTCTTTTTCCTTTGACTTCTCGTGTGTGTTTGTTGGAAAGTCTCTTTTTTTTTTTTTAATTACAGCTTGATTAGACATAGCTGACTTTTAATTTTGACTCTGAAACAATTATAGGCATAGATAACAAATATTAAGTTTTTATATTAAATTCTAACTCCCAAAGCAGCATTTGGGTTCATGAACAAAGGAAAATTCACTGAATCCCTTGATGGAAATTTATATTCAGTGCATTATTGACATTATCATTATTCTGTGACTCATTGGCTGAGGGCAGGGGAAGGGCAAAGATTTACCATTAGGCCAAGAAGAATGGTACCTGGGTATACAGAGGAATAAGCATTATTGCACTTTTTGAAAGTTATTCAAGTTAATTGCAAAGGGAGCAGAAAATTCAAGCATCGTCTATGTTGGATTTTATTATTTTTAAATGAGAATAATAATAAAGGCCCTTGATTTAAAATTGCTCCTAGCAGCCTTTACTATGCCCACAAACAACCTTTGAACCTCAGCCATTGGTTGTAGTTTTGTTGGTTCCATTTGGGCTTCATGTGCTTCTAATCCCTGGGCTTTGTCTGATGAGTACCCATTGTGTGAGGCCTACTGTTCTCATGGTGGAGAAGCCCTGACAATCATAAATAAACCACAAATTTATATCACATTCCTTTACTCAAAGCAAGTTACCAAGCCAAGCCCGAATTAATAGCACAATTAATTCTGCCTCTAGAAAATCCCAGCAGGGATTGGCAGGTGCCAATACTCATTCATAGTAATTCAGTCTCTAACAAGAAACTACCCTATGAATGCTGCTGAGCCCTTCCGTGCAATCCTGTAACACGTACAAATATCTCATTTCTAGTGAAAGAATTTTATAAACACAAGATAATTTTGAGTCATAGATTTCTTAATTCAAAACGATGTTATATGTCAACTCTGGAAAGTAGGGTTTGAAGTAGAGCTGTGGGTTGCTGACCCCTCCTGCTCCTTCAGTGTCTCTGTAATCTTTTCTTTGCCTTCCTGGAAATCCCTGAGAGGATTCTGCAAAGTACGTCTTGAAAATCACCAGTGGCTTGCTTGCTTCTCTGAGCAAACTCCACAGATGGTAAGAGGTGTTGGGTTACAAAACATGCAAAATGTTTAGGTGGGTTGGGAAATGTTAAGCAGAGATGCAGGAATTCTCGGAAGCTTTAGTACATTAATGTTCCTTTAGAACTGTTCAGGAATGCAGGTCTCAGAATTCCCAAAGCTTTTCTGAAGCAATTCCCTGCTTTAGATAATATTTTAGGAAAGACTATACTAAACAATCCTTTCTGGTAAAAGTATATATTTTTGTAAAAGTATGTATCTGGGCCAGAGACCCAGGACCGGACTACTGTCTGCATTTTCCCTCATTTGGTTAGTTGCATTAGGAGTCTCTTTTTGGTCATGTTGTTGGGCTTCTTCCTATGACCTCGGCATACTCGGGCAATGATGTAAATGCTTTTGTTGGTATTTTAACCTTTGAGAACAATAAGCCTGGTCAATGCCTTTGTTTGGAACCAATGTGAAAGACATTGAGTGACCATGAGTGATTGGTTTCACAAAATGAAGGATTGTGTGAGCCGACCTGAAGCAACTGTGGTCATTACCCACGGCATTCGCAAGCACTCAGGGATTCCCCTCTGATGCATTTGAAGCTCCATTCATGAAGAAAATAATAGATGCTGAAAACTGTAATTTTCCATAATTCACCAAAATACACAAATTACTCATTTTTCCCCCTTTTGGTTCACAAACAAGTGGCTGTTGTTAATCTGTGTAATTTGTGTCCTAGGTTACTGTTTGCAAAGCTCCCTAGACAGGCTCATATACCATTAGAAGGTAAATTTGAGTCCAGTTCTTATCCAGAGCTTCATAGGAAGGTTACATTCTCAAAAACCTGATGGCATAAGTAATACGGATCCAAGTTCCTGTTTTAGAAATGCATATTATTAGCACTACATATGGATAGAAGTACATTCATGGAGAAACGGTCTGGAAGCTTCCCCTTCCTCTTTTCCTCTTAGGTTGCTAATGTTTTTGTGAAATATTAACTAACTGCTGTCACAGGAGGATAATCACAATTAAGAACCCTGCAGTGAGGTGTGAAAGGATGAAGTCACCTTCACTGCCCTTGCACCCAATTTTACTGTAAGTAGGCCTTGTTTATTCCCCCTTCTACCAGGAGAATTTTTATATTTCAGAAAAATTTCATATTTCATAAAAATAAACTTTTTAAAGGGAGAGCCTTAGTTATTTGTATTAGTCATTGTACAGCAATGCCTCTAGCAATATGTCAATGTAATTACTGTAATTACTTCATAATAAACATGTACATATGTAATATATAAGTAAAATATAAAATGAAGTTTTAATTTGTACTTAAAATATTAAAAAGAATTGCTAATGTTTCTCTATTACTTCTTCTTAGATTACTTTAATACAATTTCCTCAGAAATATAATTTTTAAATCTTCTAACTTAAGGTTTATAATATCTTCTCTCTTCCATTATAATAGTTTCAGTGATGTATAAGTAAAGACTTATCTAGTGACCAGCTTATTCAGGCAACTCAAGCTTATAGGCTACTGTTTGTGTGAGGCAGACCAGTTTAAGGGAGCCCAGAGAGCTCAGATAAGTGCCCTTAGAAAAATGTGCCTATTGTCTAGTCAGGACTCCACCCAGTTCCTCCCCATGGGCTGGTAATCTGGAGTTAGCCATTTCCTGGGAGAAGGAGAAATTAGCAAAACCTGCTTAAAGTAGAATTGGGTGCAACGAAAGTGAAGGTGAATTTGTCCTAGTAGACCTGTGAGGAGAAATTCCTATTTAGCACCTCCTGTACATGCATGATGGGGACATGTATATGCTTAAAATTATGAGATATATTGACAGACATGTAACAGCTTGTCTGTCAATCAGGTTAAGAATCCACCTCAACACCCACTCCTACCCTCCAGGATACAGCTTCTTCCATTTGCCTAAACTCAATGAAAGAGCTGAAATATTGTGGTTACTTGGTTGTTCCATTTTATAGGATGCATTCTATGAGTCTACTCTTAGTTTTAATAAATTTCAACTTTCACTCGTATTGCCTGCCTAGTCTAAGTCACTAAGACATTAAAATCCTGAACCTCCAGTCTTGCAACACCTGAGACCCCCCTCTGGTGACAGGCATGTCCATAGTGCTGAGCACATTGCTCATCAAATGGAACAGATTCAGTGTTTTCCATAAGTGATTGACAATATTACTACATTTGTAAGCATCACTGCAGTCATTGGGTTTGGGCAGATTTAACACATGCTCAGTGTCAAAACAAGTTTGTTTTCTCCTCATCTTGACCCCCAGGTATTTTCCATCTCAGTATCCTCTAAAGTTTTCTTCATGTAACAAAGACCACCTGCCTTTTGCAGAAGTTAGAACTGGTTCTATCTTCCAGGCCCTTGTTTCCAGAAATAGGACTCAGACTCAAAATATGTTTACAAATAATTTGACCATATAGTGAGGCTCTTCTCTGACTAGATCATAACTTATTACAGACCATATATTCTTATCTATATTCTGCCATGTGGCTGGTTACCTGTACTAAGGTACCATGTGTCTGTCTTGTCACATCTTCCTGGGAAAATCTCCCCATGCCTGCTGGCTCTATCCCAGAATCCTTTCTGCCTCCCAGATGTTCCATCTCTTATTTCTTGCCTAAGCCATAGGCCATAAGACTTATTATTGACAAGTGACACATCTGTTCAGACATAAGATATTCTCTCTACAATTTCCCTTTTTAGTTCAATAAAAGGCTTGTTTTTTTTTCAAATACAAATGGACTGGATATAGGGAATGTAATTCTTACGTGATGTTTTTCATAATTGTTAATATTGTACATAATTTATTGATGTAAGAGAAAAAGCCTTTTATTGGACTAAAAGGGGAAAGTGTAGAGGTAATCTCTTATAAACAACACCTGTCAATAAAAAAGTTGATGGCTGATGAGCTGTTGAGGCAGGAAATAGGAGGTGGGAGTCCGGTGGGAAGAAAGAGGAAATAGTGAGAAAATAAAAGAAGATGCAGGGATAGACAAGGAGAGATTCAAGAAAGATGCTGAGAGAGGATGCTGGGAGAAACTGGGGGAGATGTGAAGAATGAAGCAGGCTGGGACTGAAGGAGAGGTAACTAACCAAGTGGTAGAAATAGAATGGTTTGAAAGGGTTAAATAAGTTACAGCTAGTCAGGGAATGAACCAAAGCTTATGGCCTAGGCATTTATTAATAAATACTCTCATTCCAGGTCCAAAGACTGGGAGTAAAAGTGGATTATTATTATTATTATTTTTTTTACAGTCTTTACTCAGAGTTCAAGCACAACTCTAGGTTTGTCACTAGCTGGCTGGGTATATATTTTAGGCCACTTGACTTCCTTCTTGTGGCTCCACCTTTGGGTCCATTTGTTGTAGAAATTTTTAATCCTGACCCAGGATTTCTACCCTGCCTTTGATCATTCAGTTCCCAGATAAAAGATACACACAACCTTTATACTTACAATAAGCCTTAAAGAGCACAAGAGCTGAGCAGATATCTACCCTCTATGCTATTAGAATCTACTTTCCTATCTCTAACCCTGAGTTATTACTGTGTTTCATTTGGGCAGCTCTTAACTCTAATTGGCCAGCCCTCAGGGCCATGTTCTCTTGAAAACTCACCTAACCCATGGAGGTTTCTCCTCTAGTCACCTACTTCTCCCCATCATTGTTCTCCTTTGACCCCAAGCCTGGGAATCCTAAACCTCACCAATGTTTCTTCTGCCTAACTGTTGGCTGTTGGCATCTTTATTTATCAATCAGAAAGCAACTTGGGGGCATGGCGTCTCTTCAGTCTACAAGCTGACTCCAGGTCTTGGGGGACCACTTAGTATTATAATAAACAACAAGAATTCCATTTAAAATTCCAGAATTACTTGGTCTCTAGTCGTCATGTTTCCTATCATGTTATGTTGTGTGGACCTGCTAGAACCTTCTTCATAACCAGTTTTATTCTCTTTCTCTCACCAAGGTACCGCTCTAGTTGGTGGTATGAACCTGGGAGAGTGGAACCCAAAAATGAGGTTCACTAAATTCTCATAAAATAGGCAGCCTTATTTAGGGTATTAGACAACTTATATTCTGAGTCATTTTATGTTCTCTTGAGTTCAAGTTATGTACAGTCACAAGGACAACCCATGCTTGGAAATATCATCTAACAAAAATAAACAATAATATGCAATTTGAAGCAAACTTACTTCTTTTTATTGTACCTGGGAGGGGCACAACAGCACATTCCGAGAACAAATCTGTGTTATAGAGGAACAGAGATTACAAGACTCTTGTCTTGTTTACTTGGAGATATTTTTTACAAGTTCCAACATCACCATCATCTTTGGGAGCTATAATTAAAGGAAGGCTGAGACTTGTGTTAGGTCTGTTCCACTATAATGTCTTCTCAAGCTCCAGCTCCACTATACTGCCCTGAGTCAAAAGCAATTGCAGGGTTCTGGCCTTTCTTGATGGACTTCTTGGAGACTAGTTCATACTTTCTCTGTCAACCTCTGTCCTAGTTAGGTTTTTATTGCTGTGATAAAGACCATGACTAAAAGCAACCTGGGAAAGAAAGGATTTATTTCACCTTATACTTTCAGGTAACAGTTCAGGTAACCAAGGGAAGCCAAAGTAGGTCCTGGATATAAAAACTGAAGCATAAGCCATTGAGGAATGCTGCTTTTTAACATTCTCCCTATGGCTTGCTCAGTTTACTTTTTTGAAAAACATAAATACTGCAGAACCCCTTTTCCAGGATCTACAGTGGACTGGGCCCTGACTCATCAAGCATTAATAAAAACAAACAAACTAACTAACTAATTAACAAGCCAATCAACAAAAATCCTACAGACTTGCCTATAGGTAATCTGACTTAACTGTGTCAAGTTGAAAAATGACTAACCATCATAACCTCTCAACCTAATGTTTCTTGGTTGTCATCTCTAGACTTGTAAATGTGTTTATCTTGTGAGACTGATATCCAAAAGGGTGGGGATCTAATTCCTGGGTGTGTTTACTTACAAGAGCACCTTACTTCCCAGGGCGGCCAAATTATTCAAGATGTCTGCATTTGCATTTTAATCTCTTCCTCCGATTAGCAATTCTGGTTCTGATATCTAGCTGTTATATCTACCTTTGGGGCAGGATAGAAATAAAGGGTGGTTTTCAGGGACACAGCAGGGTTAGCTTTAGGGTTACTTCACCCCGTTCATAATTTTTCTTAATGGGAAAGAACACCACACCCATCTATACTTAAATACATAGAGTTGGTAGGTTTTGTTTAACAGATTATTCTTCCCAGTGAATTCCTCTTTTTCTCTTCTGATTAAAGTTTGGTCTTTTTGTCAGATATTAGGACAGCAACAACTACTTGTTTCCTAGCTCCATTTGCTTAGAATTTTTTTCCATTCTTTAATTTTCAGTTAAAGATGCCTATCTCTGAAGATGAGCTCCTTGAATTTTGTTTCTTAATCCATTCAACTAACCTGTTTTTCCCCCCACTGGGTAACTGAGGCCATTGATATTTAAAGTTATTGTTGAAAGCTGTATATTGATTGGCATTTGTGGTCTCAGGCCTATTTTGTGATTCAGTCATTATATCTTCATTTGTCTTCTTTCTGTACCATTGTGGATGTGCTCATTCCTCTTTCAGCCTAAAATATTGCTTCCAGTATTCTCTGTAGGACTGGTTTAGTAGATATAAACTCTTGCAGTCTGTTTATATGATGTAAAGTTTTTCTTTCTACTTCAAGTATAGCAGATAGGTTTTGGGGAAAAAGTAGTTGTTGAGTTGGCATATGGAGTTTTTAAGAACTTGAATACATTTGCTCTAGGTACTTCAGGCTTTTTACTTTTCCGTAGAAAACCAGCTGTTATTTTAGTGGGTTTTCTTTTATGTGTTATTTATGTTTTTTCTCTTATATCCTTCAATACTCTCTCTTTGTTCTGCATATTCAGGATTTTAGCTGTACTATGTTGCAGTGAGTTTCTTTGCTTGTCCTATCTATTTGGTATTCCCTGTATTTCTTGTATCTATATGGCTGTGTCTTCATTATTGGGGGATGTGGTTTTCTAAGATTCTGTTGAAGATCTGGTTTATGCCACTGATCTGGGATTATTCTTTTTCTTCTATGCCTATGTTATACTGATTTGGTCTTTCCATAGTGTACAAAATTTCCTTTATATTCTTTTCTTGTGGTTTTAAAATTTTGTCATATTCTTTGATCAAGCAGTCAAATTTTTCTGTTTTGTCTTGAATTACTGATATTCTGTCTTCTATTTCATTTTTTATTACTGGTAAGGTTTTCACCTGAGTTTTCCAACTGGGTTAAAATTCATCTTCATTTCAGATTGAGCTTTCTTTAGTATTTTTGTCTTTTTACTAAATCCAGTTTTCAACTCCTAAATTGCCTTTATTATTTAATTCAGCAAACATAGTATGTTATATAGTATTACATAGCTTATTTAATGTTTAGAATAAAGAGTTAATTAGATGTTGATTTTGTCATTGGTATATTCCGTTAGTAAGCTTATGCCTAGCAGGTTGCTAAGTCATGTCACTGTGGTTTAGAATTTTTATTTTCTTCTATAAAAAACAGATGCTTTTTATTGTGCTTCTTTTTCAGTGACTTATTTATCTCTGTTCTTTCCTAGACAATTCTGAGGAAAATAACTCAGAAGGACGGTCAATGCTCTTGACTACTGAGCACTCTCTGGCCCAATACCATTTTTTTTTGTGAATCAGAACAAAGAATTCCATATTAGTCTGTTGGTCATAAAATGAATCCATTGTGTCAGTAGCTTATGTTAATTAATCCAGGCAAGATAGAAACCAATGATCAATTTCAGACATTTAGGGACAATAAGTTAGGGAAGACAGATGATTTCTTCAAAGTTAAAGGCATCTATTGTATTTGATTTTTT